>JALIGW010000002.1:235272867-235345367 GCA_023053685.1 Diadophis punctatus similis
ATAATGGCCATGATGAAAAGCAGTTCTTCAGTTCCAAATGGATCTATCACATACCGACCCACCACTCATTCAGTTTACCTATAAGTAGGCATACAAACCTGAGGGACTTTGTAGGTGTCTCCTAATGTTGACATCTGGATCGAGATGTCATAAGTAGCCGCATCAACAAGAGCCAAAATGTGGTCCTTCCTTCCACAGCTGTAGTTGGGAACATTGGCTTCTCCAGTAGAGAGCATGTCCATCAAGGCATCTGAAGTCAAATGTGTGTTCAAATAGTTGTCATGGACGTTGTAGCCAAGTGTGAAATTTTGCATAAGCCTGGGAGTCTTGTTGACCACTTGAATATTAAAAATGTTGCGTAGTAGTCTATACATATCAATAGGTAAACTAAGATTAAAATGTTCGTGTTATCATCATCATCAAGACCAAAAGCAAAAAAAAATTTCAATTTAATGCTCTTTGTCTCCACAAGCCTTCTGAGTCTTAAGACAATGCAGAACCAAAACCAGAGGAAAATGATAGTTACCCATCAGCATTTCTTTTAATGAGTGTTGGGCAGAGGAGATGGAGATAGCTTTCCACTAAAGTTAAGAATCACACATCGAATTATTTCTAGCAGAACTAATTTTCAACTGACAAGTAACCAGGATTTAAAATCATTCAAGCATTAAAACAGAACTATCATAACAGGAAGAGGCTGTTTCATATGTGACCCAGGAAAGCAATTCTAAAATATGGTCATTCTCTGTTCCTATAAGGATCAGCCATTGAATATGAATGAGTGGTTGTAAAAATATGGACATGAGCTAGGAAGAGGCAAGTACAAGCCATTCAATAACTACTTTAAACCAAAGTAAATTGTTCTAAACTTGACTGTAAAAAATATGATTTCTGTCAAATTCTGGAACGCTCTACCTGATTCAGTTGTTCCAGCTACAAATTTTCACAGTTTCAGTCACAAATTGATTTCCGTGGACCTTACATCATACTTAAGTGGTTAGCAGAGGAGGCGTGCATAAGTGCACTAACCTGCCTATCGTCCCTGTCACTATATTTTTATTCTTTTATTCTTATTCTCACTTTTCTTTGACAAATTCCAATAAATAAATAAATAAAATAAAATAAAAAGTTGGTATTGAAGTATAACTGAGGATTAGACCAGAAACGTTATGGAATCTGGACTTTTTTTCAGGGTGTTTATTTTTCTGCCTCATCTTTGGATTCAATATTTTTTTCTATGAAATGAGACAAAACAGGGAAGCAATGGAAGTCAAAACAATTCAAGAAATAAGATACAGTAGATCCTACAATACAGGCATAGGAGTGAAATAAGAAGAAAAGAATGAGAACTGCAAATAGAGGGAATGAAACTCCATCACAGTGAATGACTTACAACTCAAACTGACAATGAGGAGCCGTGTTGAAAGGCAACCTTGTTGTACGCAATATTTTTGTTCCAGTGTTGATGATACTAATGACATGGTCTCCTGGACTGTAATAGCTCCATGGTTTTTTTTTATCCTGGCGCTCGAATTTCAGCGGGCACTTCATTCTAAGCTTCCCAGAGATTGGCTGAGACACCAGCAGCAACAGAAGCACAAGCAGAAGCTCCATAATTCATGGGTCAGAATCAATCCCCTTCCTGTTTCTAAGAAAGAACAGTAAGAGTTAGATGAATTGAAAGCACTTTTATAATGTGGAAATTCTAGTGACTTTCTGGATTCAGACAGAGATAAACCTAGCTTCACCTGAAAAGGAGAGAAAGTACATCCAAGGACACCGTCCCTACCTGTACCAAAACCAGTGCCACATTGTGTGTAACTGAGGCTTTTATCCTTTTCTAATGCAAGATCCCTTCCATGTTGTTCTGATGTTTACCTCAAAGACAATCATTGGAGAAGTAGCAGAAGAGGTCCCAGAGGCCAGAATTTTGAAAATTACAGTGAGAACTAACTTCTCCTCTAAATTACCTCAGGACTCCATTACCTGAGGAGTAGCTGGAGAAGAGCATCTTAGAGAAAAATTGCAGATCCACCTTTGGGGGCGGATCTACATTGTTGTGTAATGGTTGTACTCCTTTCCTGTCAGGTCTTGTCCAGAAAGTGATGCTGGATGGAGATAGTTCAACACCCAGGGAATTGACTTCTGCTGTCCTTCAATGTGATAACTTGTCTCCTGAAAACTTTGGGAAAGATCATGCAGTGATGTCATTTGTTGACATTCTGTGTTGGTGGCATTAAACTCAAGTGCTGCCTGTCTTCTAATAGCAAGGAAGTAATCAATGTCCTTAAAAACTGTCTAATGGTAAAAGTTGGGCCTGTTGTGATTTACTTTTCTATTAGGTCTCCATATATGAATCCTGACTGGAGCTGATTTTAAAATTACCTGTGAATGAGGTGAAATTTTATTTCCTCATTTTTCTAGAAATATCCATTTTTGGATGAGACTTGACTAAGAAAGTTTATATTCTGAAGTCGGATATTTTACTAAATATATTTTACTAACTATACAGAGTCCTGTCTACAGTTGTCATGGTGACAGTTCCCATAGCATAATCCATGGTGAGGCATGATTTCTTGCCACACCAGAAACTGGTTTTGGGGGACCTTGTGGACCTTCCTTTTTATTAGATGTAGTTGATGCGTAGAACCTCTTTGGCCTACTCATCTGTGAGATTGTTTTGAGAATCCCCCTCCCCACAAGATTGCCAAGTGCTTGGTAAGTGTGCTTGGGAGTCCCTGTGTTCCTGATGTCTCTGGGTCAGTTTTTGTCTTCGAATTACATTTCTTATCTGGAAGGTATGCACATTGATTTGTTCATCTTGGCCTATAAGAATTAACTGGGGGGTCTGAGGGAGAGAGGAAACTGACAGGATAGATAGAACCATCCTGACTGTGACAGGTAGAATGTGGGTCATGCTTAATGACATCCAATCTGCTATTCAAAAGTTGTCCCACTGTATGGCTCTTGGCTTCTAATCTCTGTGCCTGGCTAGCAGGTGTTTGGTGGCTCTGGGTTCCAGCTGTTGCATTTGAATACCAGGTTGATGCCTAACAAAGTTGCTTTCATAGAAGGCCATATCCTGAAGATGAAACTCAAATACTTTGGCCACCTAATGAGAAGGAAGGACTCACTGGAGAAGAGCCTAATGCTGGGAAAGATTGAGGGCAAAAGAAGAAGGGGACGACAGAGAACGACGTGGCTGGATGGAGTCACTGAAGCAGTAGGTGTGAGCTTAAATGGACTCCAGAGGATGGTAGAGGACAGGAAGGCCTGGAGGAATGTTGTCCATAGGGTCGTGATGGATCGGACACGACTTTGCAACTAACAACAAATGAAGGCAAAAGTGAAAATTAATATCCAGTTCTTCAAAAACTGTGATACACCCCTCTGCATTTTCAGCTACTTGTGAAATTGCCTCAGCAGTTTGGTAACATTCTCCACATGTTTGCAACTCAGAAGTATTTTGAGAGGATTTTTTATCCTCAGTGAACAACTGGTCCACAAATTGGCATATTTTATTTAGAGACCTTTCAAATATATCTCTAATACTTTGCTCCGCCATCTTGGCTTCCTCTTTTAGTCAGAATCAGAAGATATTAGCCACCAACAGCTAAGAAGATCAAGCTACCAGTTGCTACAATAGTAAATCACGGCTTTCAATCTTTACCTTTCTCCATCATCTTTTTTTCTTTCCTTTTTTTAAATTCTTTTATTTTTCCTCCACCATTTTTACAATTCAATAGACATATACCTTATAATGTTACAATAAAGTACACAATTTTACATTTATAATCCATCATTCAAGTCAATATCATCAATCATCAGTCTGTTCTGCTTTTTTCCATTACACTCCCCTCTCTCTATCTCCGTCATCTCCTCCTACTTTCTTACTCCTTCACTCCTCTTCTACTCTCTCTACTCCTTCTCTTCCTCCCCTTCTACTTCCTCTTACACCCTCTTTGCCTTCCCCTGAGTACTCTTTTATACTAGATCCTCTTCTGTTTGACAGATTGATGATACATTCTCAAATTTAGACTCATCATGTCTCTTCTAAGAAAATATTTTAATTATTATTATTATTATTATATCATTTCTTTATATATAATATTTTATTCTAGGTATATGTTGCTAACTTCTTCTTACCTCCACAAAAGAAAAAAGAAAAAAGAAAAAAAGATTATGTCTAATTTTGTCATCTGGGATATTCACCAATTAATTTTTAAATTTTCCTTCCAAATTATCCACTATTAATTTAATTTCCAAGATAGTTACTATTTATCCTACTTCTTAATTTTAAGCCATATTGCTTCCTCAATTTTTTTCTCTCTTTATTCATTGTTTATATTTTTTTATCCTCTATTCTGTCACAAAACTAAATGCACAATTAAACATTCCAATTTCTTATATTAATCATCAAAATTCTTCCTTGATTGTTTACACTCAATTAAATGCTTAACTCTTAAAATAAAGGATTTTTAAGTTTCACATTTAAACAAATCTTATATATAAAAGAATAACACACAATTGTGTATCACCTTTTTTTTCATAGCACACTTCCTTATTTGGTTTGCCTTAGCAGCCTTCTTCCTTGTTCTTTAAGGCAAAAAGAAATCCCTAAAATGGCATGGGTTTTCAAAAAGGTATAGCAGGCTGTTGCAAGAAGGAGCCTCCTTTAAGTTGATTTAAGATAGAATAATAATTGTTGAAGGTGATTAAGAAAAGGAAAGCATAACTTACTCTCCATTTGAAAGATGAATGATCGCTTCTTCAACCCCCAAACATATTGCAGCCCCTCCCCTCCCAGCTTTTGGCATGCAGATAGGTTTGGAGTTCAACTCCAGAAACTGTTTGCCAGCTTACAGCTGTATTGAAGTGTTCTGAGGGGAAGTTCTTCAACACACCCTGGCTGGGTAGGTCATAAAAACTGATGGGATACCAGTCCCTTCAGTTAGAAGACAGAAGAGCAACACCCCTCGGAAAAATCCTTTGGAGATCTCTCCTGGGTCTTGTGTTGAGTTAGCCATGTTCCCAGGAAGTGATTCCTAACTAACTTTGAAGATGTCTGGCAAGCTGAGAGTCCTTCAAAGCCCAGGACATGGTTCATATTTGCCCTCTCTTCATACATTGCTTAAGCCGAATATTAGCTAATCTGAGTGTTCTGAGGAAAAGGAGGACAAACAATAGTTTAAAAAACACAAACACAAACATTAATTATTAATTCATTTATTTCATGTTTGAGATAATTTTGGATTTTCATTTAATTAATCTTACATTCCTCATATTTTTATTTCATTTGGTTTTAAATAACCCTAATTGCAAGGAAACACATGCAAAGGAAGTATACAAACCAATAATAATTGCAATAAGTAATTACATGATATGAATCTAAGAAACAATTTCATTATCAGTTTCCTATTTTTATCATTAAGTGTTCCTTAGTGTTTAGCTCTGGTCGCAGGAGAATAATATAGCACTTGGGGAAGAAGATGCAGCCCAGCAGCCCAGCACCAGAGGCCAAGATGGAGAAGACCTGCACAGCCACCATGTATTTCCCTTTGGTGCTCAGGTAGGTGGGCAGGAAAGAGATCCAGACACTGCAGAAGACCAGCATGCTGAAGTTGATCAGCTTGGCTTCATTGAAGGCCCCAGGTAGGTTCCTGGCCAGGAAAGCCACTGTGAAGCAAACAGCAGCTAGGAAACCCATGTAGCCAAGGACAACATAAAACATGGTAACAGAACCTTCATTGCATTGAAGGATGATCTCTCCAGGCTGGGAATGCAGGTCAGACTCAGGGAAAGGGGGAGAAACTCCCAGCCAAAGGGCACAAATGAAAATTTGAACACCAGAACAAGAAAGGATAACAGAATTGGCCAAGCTCTTCCCCAACCATCTTTTCACTTGGTTTCCTGGTTTCGTTGCCACGAAGGCCAATACCACTGTGATTGTTTTTGCCAACAATGAAGACACAGCTACTGAGAAGACAATGCTGAACATTGTTTGTCGGAGAAGGCAGGTGGCTTTCCTTGGTTGGCCAATGAAGAAAATGGAGGACAAGAAGCAAAGCAGGAGGGAGACCAGGAGGATGTAGGAGAGGTCCCGGTTGTTGGCTTTGACAATGGGAGTTTCTAGGTATTTAAGGAATATGATTAAAATGAGGCCAGTAGTTAGGAACAAGACTAGAGCACAAGAGACCAAGATGATGGCCAGATGTTCCTCATAGGACAGGAAGGTTATTTGTTTAGAGATACATTGGAGTCGGTTCTCAGTTGAATATTGATCATCTGGGCACTTGGTGCATTTTTCAGTATCTGGGATAACAGAAAATAGTATTTATTTTATACTCTCAAATTTCAAGAAAACCTTCTTTGAATGAGATGTTATTTAGATAAGGGATAGAAGGGGAACTCATGAAACTTGCAGACAATAGTGGCAGAAATAGAAAACACTCCAAAAGATAGGCTCAGAATATAGAAGGGTTTTGGCAGTGGGACTTATCTAACAAAATACAATTCGGTGGTGAGAAAAATAAGGTTCTACATTTAGATAAGGAAAACCAAATGCACAGGTATAGAATTGGTTGATCCATGCTCAAGAGTAGTAACTGTGACAGGGATCTTGGACTGCTAGTGGACAACCACTTAAATATGAATAAGAGAATAATGAAGTTGGAAAGAACTTTGGAGGTCTTCTAATCTAATCCCCTGCACAAGCAGGACACCCTATACCCGTGATGGCGAACCTTTTTTGTTTCGCGTGCCAAAAGGGGGGGGAATGCGGGGGATCACGTGTATGCGTGCCCACACTCACAATTCCATGCACCCCCGCACATGCACGCATGACCCCCCCCCTGCTCCCAGCATGCAATGGCACGCCCATTTTTTGCTCTCCCCCGGCTCCAGAGCCTTTTTAGGAGCCTGGGGAGGGCGAAAACGGCCTTCCCCACCCCCTCTGGAGGCTGGAAACAGCCTGTTTCCCAACTCCCAGTGGGCCCAGAAGGCCAGAAAATCAGCCGGCTGGTGCACACATGCACGCCGGACCTGAGCTCGCATGCCCACCAATATGGCTCCGCGTGCCACTTGTGGCACCCGTGCCATAGGTTCGCCATCACGGCCCTATACCATTCCAGGCAAGTGGCTGTCCAGTCTCTTCTTAAAAGCCTCTAGTAATGGAGCACCCACAAATTCTGAAGACAAGCACTTCCACTGATTAATTATTCTCACTGATAGGAAATTTCTCCTTAGTTCCATCAGTGAGCCAGCAGTGTGTTGCAGCTGCCAAAACAGTCAACAAAGTCCTGGGCTGCATTAACAGAGGGGTAAAATCAAGATCACATGAAGCGTTAACATTACTTTATAATGCCTTGGTAAGGTCACACTTGGAATATTGCATCGCCATGATATTTAAAAAATGCTGAGACTCTAGAAAGAGTGCATAGTAAAGCAGCAAAGATGAATAAGGGACTGGAGGCTAAAGCATATGAAGTATCATTGCAGAAATTGGGTATGTCTAATTTAATTTTTAAAGAAGAAGTATTAGGGGTGACATAATAAGCAGTGCTCAAATAACTATGAAACTGCTACAAAGAAGAGGGGGTCAACCTATTCTCCAAAGCACCTGAAGGCAGAACAAGAAGCAATGGATGGACAGTAATCAAGGAGAGAAGCAACCTAGAACTAAGGAAAAATTATGACAGTTAAGACATTTAATCAAGTTGAATGGGTTGCCTCCAAAAGTCATGGGTACTCAATCACTGGACATTTTAAAGAAGTGATTGGACAGCCATTTGTCTGAAATGGTATAGGGCAGTGATGGCGAACCTTTTTTGGTTCGCGTGCCAAAAAGGGGGGGATGCGTGGGATCACGTGTGTGCGTGCCCACACCCATAATTCCATGCACCCCCGTGCATGTGCGTATGACCCCCCCCCACTCCCAGCATGCAATGGCACGCCCATTTTTTGCTCTCTCCAGGCTTCTAGGAGCCTGGGGAGGGCGAAAACAGCCTTCCCCACCCCCTCTGGAGGCTGGAAACAGCCTGTTTCCTGACTCCCAGTGGGCCCAGAAGGCCCGAAAATCAGGTGGCCGGTGCGCACATGCACGCCGGACCTGAGCTCACGTGCCCACTGATATGGCTCCGCGTGCCACTTGTGGCACCCGTGCCATAGGTTCGCCATCACGGGTATCGGGTCTCCTGCTCCTATAGGGGGTTGGACTAGAAGACCTCCAAGGTACCTTCCAACTCTGTTATTCTGTTAAAGTAAAGATTGACCGATTAATGGAATGATTGAATATTTTATCTTTTGGCCTGTAGGGTAAAGTTAATTTGAGTGAGCAAGAGTCATTGATCTGAAACTATTTCTCAACTTTCAGGGAATTCAGATGTTTCCAACAAAGGTAAACATTGAAGGACACTTCCAACCTGACAAGTAGAAGAGATATTTCCTCTGACAGAAGTAAATGCACTGTATTTTTTTATCTCCTCCTATCTCCTCCCTCCTTCAAGAGTGTTTATTGTGCTTCACCCATTATGGAAGAAATTGGGCATGTTGAAAATAAAGAACAACAAGAAAATAGTGAAGCTTAAATTACTCTTTTAAAATACTCACTGATCAAAATGCTCTTGATCCCTCCAGCACAGTGTTCCCTAACAGTAACAGAGTTGGAAGGGACCTTGCAGGTCATCTAGTCCAACTCCCTGCTCCTGCAGGAGACCTATTCTAGGGATTTGACCACCAACCTTTCTGATCGACAAGCTGAGCATCTCGTATCACTCACCTTCCTGAGTGGAGATGGTTCCCTCTGGACAAGGAACACAGTCATAGCAGCAAACTGGCTCTCCTTCCCGAACCTGTTTGACAAATCCAGGATGACAATTTTCCACACATTTGGACTGAGGCAGAGACTAAGCAGAAAAACAACAAACACCAAAGAAAATGTGTTAGGACTAACCATCCATGGAAGATGGAGGTCAATATGAACATTAGCCAAGTAGTCTCTGGGCCTCACTTAGGTTCATATGAAATTTCTGACTACTTCCAAATGATTTCAAGAGGTTTAATTACAGGTAGTTTCTTCATTTTAGGTACTCACTTGGGCTACTGGAACATCACATTGCAAAACCAGATTTTTCTACTTACTAAAGATTAAATGGATGGAATTGAGGAAAGATTTAAACATTAAGTAACAACCAGTTTGTTCCTTCTAATGGCTATATTAAATTAACTCCTCCACTCTTCATGTATCCATGATTTTGACTATGATGGCCTTTTCATATTAATATTTAGAATAAAATTTATTTTTAAAGAGTTAGTTTATTCTCTTAAATTTAAAAATAAATAAATAAAACTGTGATGAAGAAAGTAACTTCTGATTAGTATTATCAGAAAATCTTTCTTCTGAACTATGTACATTTGCAAAGTTGCTTGTCTTTGAAATTGGATCCTATTTAAAATACAAAGGAAGAATTTATTTCAAATTAGGGCTGTCAACCTGAAATGAGAAGTGTGTGTGTGTGTGTGTGTGTGTGTGTGTGTGTGTGTGTACATACTGTGTTTCCTCAAAAATACAAATATCCCCAAAACAAGCCCTAGCCTGATTTTCACACCTGAGAACTAATATAAGCCCTACACCCCCCCCCAAATAAGCCCTAGTTAAGCCCCGCCCTCCATCAGGTTATGCGAGGTGGGGCGAGGCACATGCATAAAAATCAAGCTAGGGTGGGGGTTGTCACGCAGTGATTTTATGTTGCCTGTTACATGTATATGCAGGGAGATGCATCCCTATCAAATATAATGGTTCATTCCTGAGCACGTGATTAATGTTCCTAGTACGCATGTGTACATTCCTTTCTTTTGATTCATTTCCTTTTGTTCTCTGCTTCATGACGAAGCAACATCTCTTTTATATAGCCAGTATGTGATCTTATTATTTTTATATCAAAATAAATATCTTTTACATTAGAATTATAATGCGGTTTATTTTGACAATATCAGAGTTCCAGGAAAAGATTCAGTTCGCCTCTGATAAGAGTAATTCTTATCTCATCATGATAGCAGATGATTGGTTTCTGGACCTTAATTAATTCTGACAGATTTATTGCGTTTAGCCTAGTAAGAGAAAGATAAGAATGTTTTTGGCCGTTTTGAAGTGAAACGCCATAAATCTCCTTAAAAATGTCTTCTCCGGAGAAAGAATTTTTATCCTTCCTCGGCCAGCCGGGTGAAGAAAGACCTTATTTGCCAGCACCTTCTTCGCTTCTAACAACTGCACCGAAAAAGACTGAAACTTCTCCAATGCCGTCTCCCACGCCTCCAATTACAGCGGAAGAGGCCCTCTAACAAGAAAAAGATTTTGAAAGGTCAGTCAAAGTCAAAAACACATTTTTTCTCCCGGGGGCAAGTTCAACTCAAATGGGGGCCGTTCAAATGGGGGCCGTTCCAAAGATTACTCATTATGAGCCAATTCCGACTCAATTGCTTGAAAGTTTTTCTGAGACAGAGAAATTTATTGATTCACATTTTAAAGATCTTCTTGCTAGTAAAGACAGAGAAATTGAATACTTAAGAAAGCAGTTAATAGAAAGCCAACGCCCATATGAAAAACAAGATGTCTGCCAGTCCCACATTCCAGAAGCCTTTCCTGGGCCTTCTTTTCCGGTCTCTCCAACATTAGAGTCCCACCCCAAAATGGGTGTTACCTTTCATAAGCCGGAAAGGGAAAGGACATATGACTATACGTCAATAGGGGCTGGCTCTGATCAAAGATTTTATGAACAAAGAGACTCTCCCAAAAGTAATGTTGCAGTGCCATCTAGTGGACAAAATATAGATAGAACAAAATTTTTATTTCAAATGGCTCTAAGTAGGATAGAAATTTTGATATCTGAGAAAAGACAACCTTTGTCAACTATAACCCAAGAACAATTTCTTCAGCCTGCTCAAACAATACAGGCACAAAGTGCACCAAACATTTCTATGGCCGTAAAAATTATGCTGCAAACTCAAGCTGCTTCGCAGGCTGAAATTGCTATGCCTGCCCCAACTGTGGCCCAGTTAGTGCCAATTTCTCCACTGCCTGCTCCTATGCAGCCAGTCCCTGCTGCTGCACTAGATGTACAACAGCCAGCCCAGGCACCACCACCTGCTCCAGTGCAGGCTACTTTGCCGCCTCCTATTCAACCCCAAGTGGGTCCACAGGCAATTCCTCAAGCCACACACTTGCAGCGCCCCCTAGCTGCAACACGTCTTCCAAATAGAAGACCCCCAAAGAGGAGATACACTCCAAGATTGCTACGTTGCCAATATTGTGATCATGTAGGTCACACAAGCAGAGATTGCATCCAATTGCAACGCACTCAATATCCTGTCCAGCCCAGAGGAACAGATTTTAGAGATCAGTATCAACCCAGAGCCACAGCCTACAGGAGAAGTGCATCCCAGCCCAGAGGAACAGTCTCCAGAGGCAGCAGAAGCAGAGGTGGCAGCCAACGTCGCCCAGGTCCAAGGCGCGACCCATTTGGCCCATATGCCACTCTTGCCATCACACAAGCTGTCCAACCCTGTCAGCAATATGATAGACATTTATTGTGGACTTTGGACTCAGGTGCCTCAGTTAGCATTACTTACCAAAAGCACCTTTTCAAAGAAATGCATGCACCAGAACCAGAACTTCGTGAACTTTATACATTTACTGAACGTCCTTGCAAAGTTGAAGGAAAAGGGACTGTTTACATTGAAGAGTTAGATACACTGGTTCCAGATGTTTATTATGTTCCTGCTGCAGCTTTTAATTTGCTTAGTTATACCCATTTAATCAATATTTTAGATTTTCAGATTCATCATTTTAAGAACGCAAGCTACATTGTTAAGAATAGTATGATTGTTGCAGACACAATTGTGATTGCTGGAGTCTTCTACTTAAGGCCAAAACCTGAGCCTCAAAAACAAGCAAGTATAATACCTTCCATTAATGGCAATGCAGGCCCAGAGAGAGCTGTCCAAGAGAGAGATCCTGTGGTTGCCTCACTGACTCCTAAAAGCAAAGCTAAGGTTCCTAATTCAAATGTTAACCTTGTTAATTCTCTTACAGGAAAACCCTTACATTACAACTGTATACATAAATGGCACAGGAGAATGGGGCATGCCAGTTTTGACGTCCTTAAGTGGATGCCATTGTTTGCCCAAGGTTTGAATTTCAAAGGATGTAAGGTACATTTGGATTGTGCTGTTTGCAAAAAGGCAAAATCAAAGGCAGCAGCCATTCCAAAACATGCTATACGTAAGTCAACACGCATTTTTGATTTGGTTCATACTGATATTGTGGGTCCTTATGGCCCAACTATTGGCGGTAAAAAGTATTTCTTAACTATTGTTGATAATCATTCTAGATATGGTTATGTCTTTCCTATGAGAGAGAAATCTGAATCATTTCAGATCTTTAAAGATTTTGCAGTACACGTTTTCAATCAGCATGGGGTGAAGATCCGCAGAATCCAGAGTGATCGTGGTTCCGAGTTCATGTCACAACGTTTCCAGGACTGGATGCACAGAAACGGTATCATTCACCAAACATCTGCCCCATTTACGCTGGCTCAGAATGGAATCGCAGAACGATGGCAAGGTGTTCTCCAAACCATGATGCACTGCCTTCTAGAAGATGCCAATCGGAAACATTCATTTTGGGGCGAAGCACTTAAGTATGCAAACTACCTTGTTAATCGCACTTGGAGTAGTGTGATTGACCAAACACCTTTTTACATGCTGTATGGCTACCAGCCAGATCTTTCTAATTTACACATTTTTGGTTCATATGCAATGGTGAACATTCCATTAGCGCGAAGAAGAAAAGGTGGCCAAACTGCTAAAAGACTGAGATATATGGGCATTGATGACAATTCAAAATGGGGAAAATTCATTGACTCTAACAATATGATTACAATTTCTAATTCTGCTAACTTTGAAGAAGATTCAGATTGGTCCAAAATACATTCTAATGATCCTGGAGTTTATTTTCCCAGAGATGATTCATCCAACATTCCATCTTCACCTGCCGCGGACGCTCATGCTAGCGACAACGATGGAGATGAGGAAGATGAAGAAGATTGGACAACCGCTCCAAGACGTTCCAAGAGAACTACAAAAGGTATTCCTCCAAAGAAATACACATTGCAATGCACAAACAGACCACCACCATTGGTCTGTAACGTTACACTTCCACCAGAAACTTATGCTCAAATCAAATATCTTCCACAAGATGAACAAGATAAATGGCACACCGCCATGCAAGTTGAGATGGACAGTCTCCAAAATCTTAAGGTATTTACACCTGCAGCACCTCCTCAAAACAAGAAAGTCATTGGCACACGATGGGTGTACAAAATCAAACAAAAACCAGATGGTGAACTATTATACAAAGCAAGACTAGTAGCACAAGGTTTCGCACAAAGTTATCCTGATGATTACACAAACACTTACTCACCTACAGTGCGGACTGAAAGTGTGAAAATAGCCTTAACTACAGCTTCCATTCTTGGACTTGAAGTTTTCCAATTTGATGTTGAAACTGCCTATCTACATGCAGACCTAGATGAAGAAATCTATGTGAAGTGCGCCCCCGGATTCCGTGATGACCTCCGTGGCCGAGAAGGGGACACATGAATTCTCAACAAAAGTCTTTATGGTCTGAAACAATCAGGTTTGATGTGGTATAACTGTCTCAAAGACAAACTAAATTAAATGGGCTTTATTAAGTCCGAAACTGATGAATGTGTGTTTACAAAAAGGTTTAGGGATGCATATGAAATTGTTCTTGTTTATGTAGATGATATTGTTTACATTGGTCCTAACAAACAAATGAGTGAAATTTTTGTTTCAGGTCTGAAGAGATTCTTCACATTGAAGTCACTAGGTCACATCAATGATTATTTAGGTGTACAGATTGAAAAGACACAGAAAGGGTTTAGCCTCTCACAACAAGCCAAGATAGAACAACTCCTACATTATTGCAACATGCAAGATGCTACACCGACACACACTCCTATGCAAACAGATTTTTGTAATTTGAAAGATGAACAAAGTCCTGAGTTCAAGGATCAAACACTTTATCGCTCAGTAATTGGTTCATTACTATACATTAGTGGTTGGACTAGACCAGACATAGCACTTAGTGTCAATTTGTTATCACAACATGTAGGCAAAGCCACAGAATTCCACTGGTCATGTATTAAGAAGCTACTGAGATACCTAAAATACACTCAACACATGAAATTAAAACTAGAACCTACACATTCTGATTTTGCTGACTTGTATTGTTATGCAGATGCTGACTGGGCAAGCGATAAGGAATCAAGAAAAAGTACATCAGGTTTCATAATGTACCTAAATGGATGTCCCGTTCATTGGAACATGAGAAAACAGAGTTTTGTTTCCTGTTCTTCCACGGAGGCGGAATATGCGTGCATTTCTGATGCTAGTAACCAGTTAACGTGGTTCTATTCTTTAGTTACAGATATCTGGACCAAACCGAAGAAGCCAATCACCATGATGGAGGATAATCAATCAGTTGTTTATATTTCAGAAACACGTTTCACAGGTTCTAGGTCCAGACACATTGACATTCGTTATAAAAATGTTAGAGATTTAGTAAGACAAGGTTTCATTAAGTTAGAATATGTGCCAACAGAATATCAGATAGCTGACATCCTGAACAAGCCATTACCGGCAGCAAGACATGAATCTTTGACATATCTGATGTGTGTAGAGTGATATAAGCATATCCATCCAACAGACAAAGAAGGGGTGTCACGCAGTGATTTTATGTTGCCTGTTACATGTATATGCAGGGAGATGCATCCCTATCAAATATAATGGGGGGGGGTAATCTGGTAGGGATGAGAGCCGGAACATCTCGGTCATAATGGGAAGAGGCAGGTATGGCGGGAGCAGAGGGGAGGGCCGCTCTCGGGGAATAAGACCTCGCTGTGTACAAGCGATCCCTTGTTCCGGCCCCTCCGATGTGGTTCCATCTTGCTCATCCCGAGTGCCTGGCAACCAGGGTGTTCAGGGCCCTGGGCTCAGGATGCTACTGCTTAACGCCAGGTCAATTTCCAACAAAGCCCCCCTGATTCGTGATTTAATCACAGAAGAGGGGGCCGACCTGGTTTGTATAACTGAGACCTGGCTGGGCCAGGAGGGAGGAGTAGCTCTCTCTGAGATATGCCCGGACGGGTTCTCAGTGCAGCATCATTCCCGACCCCAGGGAAGGGGGGGAGGAGTGGCAATAATAACACGTGGAAACCTGCATCCTCGTAGGATCCCTGCCCCGGAGATTGTTGGGTGTGAGACGCTCCTTCTGAAGTTGGACTTAGGGGTACAGGTGGGCCTTCTCTTAACGTACCTGCCTCCCAGCTGCGTAAGTAAGGCCCTGCCTGAGCTGCTCGAGGCAGTAGCCGGCTTGGCAGTTGAGTTCCCTAGGCTCATGGTGCTGGGGGACTTCAACTTGCCTTCTGCTGGTGAAACCTCTGGGATAGCCCAGGAGTTCATGGATTCCATGACAACCATGGACCTGACCCAAGTAATCCAGGGTCCGACTCATGAGGGTGGTCACACGCTCGACCTAGTGTTTCTCTCGGGGCAGTGGAGAGATGATCTGAAGATAAGGGATATAGTCATCACCCCTCTGTCATGGTCAGATCATTTCCTACTGAGGTTGGATTCCGCAGTTCCATTCCTCCCCCGCAGGGAGGCGGGACCGACTAGGTGGTTCCGCCCCAGGCGCCTAATGGAACCAGAAGGATTCCAGAGGGAACTTGGGGAAATACCTGAAGCCCTGGTACACAGTTCGGCTGATTCCCTGGTGGCTGGCTGGAACATCGCAGCATCAGGGGCTTTAGACCGAATTGCGCCTTTGCGACCTCTCTGCGGCAGTGGATCCCGGAAAGCCCCCTGGTTTACCGAGGAGCTCCGGGAGATGAAACGCCAGAAGAGACGTCTGGAGCGCCGCTGGAGGTCCAGCAAAACCGACTCCGACCGAACACTATTAAGAATTTACATCAGATCTTATTTAGTGGCGATAAGGGCGGCAAAAGGATCCTATTTTTCCGCTCTTATTGCGTCCGCAGATTCTCGCCCAGCCGCCTTGTTTAGGGTGACTCGCTCCCTCCTTGCGAAAGGGGGGAGCGAGGAGCACTTGCAAGGCAGAGCTGAGGAATTTGCCGAGTTTCTGATGGATAAAATCGCTCGGATTCGGTCAAACCTGGACTCTGGCTGGGCAGAGTCCATGGAGTTGACAGGGGCAAGTCTTAGTCCACCGTTGTGGGAGGAGTTTGGGCCTGTTTCTCCTGAGGATGTGGACAGAGCCATGGGGGCAATGGGGGCCTCCACCTGTTTATTGAACCCTGCCCCTCCTGGCTGGTTTCTGCCAGCAGGGAGGTGACACGCGGCTGGATCCGGGCGGTGGTCATCGCTTCTTTGGGGGAGGGTTCCGTACCGCAGTCATTAAAAGCTGCGGTGGTGAGACCCCTCCTGAAGAAGCCTTCCCTGGATCCAGCTGATTTGAAGAACTATCGTCCGGTCTCCAACTTGCCTTTTTTAGGGAAAGTTGTGGAGAAGGTGGTGGCCACTCAGCTTCTGCGGCTTCTGGATGAAACAGACCATCTAGATCCCTATCAGTCGGGTTTCAGGCGCGGCTACAGTACAGAAACTGCCTTGGTCGCTCTGATGGATGATCTCTGGCGGGCCCGGGATGGGGGAAATTCCTCCATCCTGGTGCTACTTGACCTCTCAGCGGCTTTCGATACCATCGACCATGGTATCCTTCTGCATCGTCTCGGCGAGTTGGGAGTGGGAGGCACCGTTTTACGGTGGTTCTCCTCTTATCTCGCCGATAGGATGCAGTCGGTGTTGGCGGGAGGGCAGAGATCCACCCCTAGGCCCCTGTTATGCGGGGTGCCTCAGGGGTCGGTCCTCTCGCCCATCCTGTTTAACATTTACATGAAACCGCTGGGGGAGATCATCCGCAGACATTGGGTGTGTTTCCACCAGTACGCTGACGACACCCAGCTGTACATCACCACCCCGTCTGACTTCAGTGTGGCAGCCGATGTAATGTGCCGATGCCTGGACGACGTTAGGATCTGGATGGGGAGGAACAGACTCAGACTCAACCCCGACAAGACTGAGTGGCTTTGGATATTGCCTCCTAAGGATTATGACAACTATCCCTCCTTGGTTCTCGAGGGAGCGAAACTGACTCCCTCGGATCAGGTCCGCAACTTGGGGGTCCTCCTAGACCCACAGCTAAAATTGGAACACCATCTCACTGCTGTGGCTAGGGGGGCCTTTGCACAGGTTCGCCTGGTGCACCAGTTGCGGCCATACTTGGAGAAGGAGGCTCTACTCACGGTCACTCATGCCCTTGTCACCTCCCGTTTGGACTACTGCAACACGCTCTACATGGGGCTACCCTTGAAGAGTATCCGGAGACTCCAGTTGGTGCAAAATGCAGCTGCGCGTGCTGTGGTGGGTGTGCCAAGGTACACCCACGTGACACCTATACTCCGCCAGCTGCATTGGTTGCCCATTAGTCTCCGGGTCCAATTCAAGGTGTTGATCATCATCTTTAAAGCCCTTCATGGCTTAGGACCAGGTTATCTCCGGGACCGCATTCTGCCTCATACTTCCCTCCGACCGGTTAGGGCCCACAGAGTTGGCCTCCTCCAGCTCCCGTCAGCCAAGCAATGCCGGCTGGCGGGTCCTAGGGGGAGAGCCTTCTCTGTGGCCGGCCCCGTGCTCTGGAACCAACTCCCCCCAGAGACCCGAACTATCCCCACCCTGCTGGCCTTCCGAAAAGCCGTTAAGACATGGCTCTTCCTGCAGGCAGGGGGTAGAGCTTAATTCCATCTACACTCTCCCCCGGGTATGTCTGGCGGTTGAATGGTGCTTTTATATTGAAATTTTTAATTTTTATATTTTGATTTTAAATTGAATTTATTGGTTTTCTTGTATTTTTCCTGTGTTGTAAGCCGCCCTGAGTCCCTCGGGAGTGGGGCGGCATATAAGAAACCATAAATAAATAAATAAATAAATAAATGGTTCATTCCTGAGCACGTGATTAATGTTCCTAGTACGCATGTGTACATTCCTTTCTTTTGATTCATTTCCTTTTGTTCTCTGCTTCATGACGAAGCAACATCTCTTTTATATAGCCAGTATGTGATCTTATTATTTTTATATCAAAATAAATATCTTTTACATTAGAATTATAATGCGGTTTATTTTGACAATGTCAGAGTTCCAGGAAAAGATTCAGTTCGCCTCTGATAAGAGTAATTCTTATCTCATCAGGGGTGGAGCTGCCCCATGCTCCCCGCATCCTCTTACCTTAGGACTGCAGCAGCCAGTCCTGACAACTGTTGTGCCATTGCCTGACTTTTTCTGCAGCCGCTTGAGGTCGCTTGTGGCTGGATACCACGTGCTGCATCATGCTGGTGCCGCCACTCTGGCAGGATGCCACATAGCTTGTTGCGCCAGTGCCACCACTCACAGCAGGATACTGCATGGTCGCGCAGTTGCTGCTGTTCATGTGCACCATGTAGCCACTTACCATGAATGGTGGCACCAGCGTGACAAGCCATACACACACACACACACACACAGAGAGAGAGAGAGAGAGAGAGAGAGAGAGAGAGAGAGAGAGAGAGAGAGAGAGAGAGAGAGAGAGAGAGAGAGAGAGAGAGAGAGAGAGAGAGAGAGAGAGAGAGAGAGAGAGAGAGAGAGAGAGAGAGAGAGAGAGAGAGAGAAAATGAATTAAATTTATCTGGTTGCCTTCCTAGCTGAATAAAACTAAAATTAACTGCTTATTTTCTAGGATTCCAGTGGCATGAGATGGATGTGAGATCATGAGAATGTGTCCCTCATGAAAGGTTAAGTCAGTGGGGGCATGGTGCAGTGGTTAGAATGCAGTACTGCAGGCTACTTCGGCTGATTGCGGACTGCCTGCAATTCAGCAGTTTGATTCTCACCAACTCAAGGTTGACTCAGCCTTCCATCCTTCCAAGGCTGATAAAATGAGGATCCAGATTGTTGGGGGTTGTTGTGTTCTGACTGACCTCTAACTGAACCCTAAACTTGTTTTGACTAGACAACCTCTGACTGAACTATAAGTTGTTATGTTTTTAGTTGAACTCTACCTGAACTGTTGTTGCCACCCAGGTCATGTGTTTCAATGCTCATACGCTATTGGTTGTTGTGCCTGACAGCCCTCTATAAAAGAGCTAGCTGTCAGTCCATGTTTTTTGCTGGTTACTTGAGTGAGCTGAGTAAAAGAGCTGTTATGAAGTCTGTCTCCTGTGATCCTTGCCCACAATCTAACAGGGGTGACTCTGTAAACTGCTTAGAGAGTGTTGTAAAGCACTGTGCAGCAGTATATAAGTCTAAATGCTATTGCTATGCTATCATTTGCTGCAGCATATAAACCTTAAGTCATAAAATTTTATGTTATTAATTTTTTTTAAATTTAAGTTATTAAATTTTTATATTGTTTAGTTGTTCTTTACATGTTGTATGCTGCCCTGAGTCTGCAGGGAGTAGGGCGGCATATAAGAACACTAAAAGAAATAAATAAATGTCACGTAGTGAATATTGTCAGTTGTATGTCTATGCAGGATGATGCACCCCTATCCTAATATTATGGTACATTCCAACATAAGCAGAACATGTGATATGATGAGTGCACATGTGTGCATTCCTAAACCACCATTAATTCTCTTCTGCCTTAGCTGTTGACCTGAACGGTCGTGTTTTCTCAGCAAAATGTAGTTTATTCAGGATTTATTGTTTTTGTACTGAAATAAATATTTTCTATTAGACTTTTAATCTCGGCTTTATTTCCAACTGTCTGAATTCCAAGAAAAGATCTAAATCGCCTCTATGAGATATTTATTCTCACCTCAACAATAAATAAATAAATGAAGGGATATTTCTAAAGACCAGCTTGCTATCAGAGGCAAGGTGTTTTCTGTTGAAGGACTATAATTAAGGGATACCAACTGGCATGGAAAGGTAGATCTACATTTATTACTTAAATTTTAACCCTCCTTTTTCCCCAGGGAAACTTAAATTTGCTAATAAGATAAACAGTCGCATTCAAGTTTTTTGTTTCAGATCAAATGCCCTCTTACAAGCAAAGACCAAATCAAAGTATCATTGGACAAGATGAAGTTTATTTCCCACTGGGATCAACAGCTTCTCCCATCCAGTCTTGATTCAATTCCTTCTGATTCAGTCCAAATATGAACTTGGGAATTAATCAATATAATTGCCTTCTTCTTTGCTATTTGAGGACAAGGAACAAGCAAATATGAGGCTATTCGAAGCAGAATCCCCAGTACTTGAGGTCCTCTATCATCTGTTTTATGGAAACACAAAATGGCAGTGGAAACACAAAAGGGCCATGATCTGCATCCAAAATGAATAATTGATAGAAATATCAAAAAAAATAGTAACAGGAGACCAGATAAGCAATAAAAATCAGTTTATTGGATTTGTCCTTGCGCAAGGGACCTCCTCTACCAGAAGATACAACTCTGGAGCAAAAGGAGGAGGTAAGACTGCTTTCCTGGTAAAAGGTTTAAATACAATTCATGACTCCACCTTACTCCTCCCCCCCCCTTACATAACACATTACACATCATAGTTTGGGGTTTTCCACTCTGGAAGAACCCTAGAAGTTATCCATCATGCTGACATCTGCACACTTCCTTTCTCTGGGTTAACTTGTACTTTCCCAGAGCTCATATCCTGTCAACACTTCCTCTTTGTACATTCTCATCTTCCCTCAGCATAATTTTGATACAAACATCCTAAGTCAGGTCAGCGAAAAGATGGCTGACATACAGAAAAATACATGTGGTTACACAATATGATTTGTCATTACTAATAGATTCAAAATGGTTGAGCTATTGCCTGTATTACATACTGTACCTTCTTTAACAAGAATAAATTCATTTTTCTCACAATAATCAACCAGCATCCCATGTTGACATGGCTGAATCAGTTTCAAACTGGGTTCCACATTATAGCATCTGAAGGACACCTTAGTCATTAGTACTGAAATCTCACAAGTAGTCTAATAGAACAATATCTGTACTACTCCCCACATTCAGTTCTCAGTGAGAGTCATCCTCCTTGGTGACCAGACTTAGCCTATTTGAAATGGGTCCTCAAGCTTTGGAAAACAGAGAAAATATGTCAATATTTCACCCACCTTGTGGAGCATCTTCAGCTTTGACAGAATATCTTGGTTGATGACAAATCTCTGTCTTTCAAAACTCGCTAGTGGCCTTCTGATAAGATACTTCTTGGGGTCAACCACCCAGAGTGTGATGTCCAGATCTGCTGCTACATCTCCATTTTGGTCCAAGTACAGTTTCATCTGAGAAATATTGCAAAACTCATTCTTCTCCAGAAAGGGGTGGAACTAGAATGGAGACATCCAGGAATTTTAAGAGTAGAAGACTTGGTTTCTTCTAACAGATGGTCTTTTCACATTGGAATCTTCCTTCTACAGTTGTCTAACTTGCAAATATTCTTACTTGGGAGCTATCTCACTATATATCAGCTCTTTCTTACAAAGTGAAAAACAAATGTTTATCATATATTGATTATATATATATATATAATCCCACTACGGGTATGGCTATCTGACGAGAGCGAAATAGCTCGAAATAGATCTATAATAGTCTCCCTTTGTTTCCATTTATCAGCAAAAAATGTTACACACACACAGATAGATAGATAGATAGATAGATAGATAGATAGATAGATAGATAGATAGATAGATAGATAGATAGATATAGATATATAGATATAGATATAGATAGATAGATAGAGATAGAGATAGAGATAGAGATAGAGATAGAGATAGAGATAGAGATAGAGATAGAGATAGAGATAGAGATGATAGATAGATAGATAGATAGATAGATAGATAGATAGATAGATAGATAGATAGATAGATAGATAGATAGATAGATAGATAGATAGATAGATAAAATATGATTGTGAAAAATTGTCAATTATAGGGAACATTCTAAAATAGGTCTCAAATAAATTGAACAAACAATATGATGAGATTATTCATAATCTCTTTTAGAACAACAGGGTGATTTCCAGGAAGCATTGATTTATCAAAGAAGTTGCCCAAAGGAAACAGCCAGATGAGCTAAGTTTATTTTATTGGAAGACTACATTAAAAGAATCTTGCAAGTCCAAAAATACAAATCTCCCACCAGTTTTACTTTCTTTCAATTAGGTGAAAACCAAGGGGCCTCCCAGAGTTGGTTTTCACCAGACATGAGCCAATTTGATATTTCCAATAAAGCTATTCTTTGAGGAATCAACCTGCTTTGGAGTTGTTGCTTGTAATGGATCTATTAGTTGGAATCCTGACACAGGGGTTTATTTGAAACGGTATACATCCTTTTCAAAATTAGCAGCGTTTAATATCAAATTATATGTGTCGTGATGCCTGCACTTTGGAATATTATCCCCTGAGGGATTAGATTGGCCAAACCTGTTGGCCTTTTGTAGCGAAGTAGAGTGAGATTGTGCCCCTCCTTTTTCCTATGGATTCTTTCTCCAAGGGAAGTAAATCTGATGGATCCTTGTCAGGACCCCATACCTGCCATGGCTCCGGCCTTAGACCTGCGATCCTCTCTTCGCCCCTCTCCCTTCTCCTCATGAATCTGGAGAAATACACAGCATTCAAGGCATGGGCAAGAGTCTTAATGACACTGTAAAATGTGTGGTCATTTGTCATTTCATTTTTGTTTCGGATTCCCAGTGGTGCTTTCTGGGTGCATCTTCTCCGGCCTTTGACCGACAAGAGGTGCTTAGAAAACGAACAGTGAAAAGACCGATCTTGAAATTGGGGATCCACAAAGAAATTGAGTTGAAAGGCATCATCTTTTGGTCTTTTCTTCTCCTGAAAAGCAAAGGTCACAATACTATGGACGTGTTTGAAAAGATCATAGTAACTAATTTGCCATGTCACAAAGAGTGTCAGAATCCAGATTTTTTTCCCAATGGGTCTTGGCATACCTTCAAGTGCTAACTGGAAATAAAGAAGTCTGTCCAACCAGGAATGGTGTTCTATAAACTGAACATAGACATTGACTTGTCTCCACTTAGATATGGCCTCCGTGATGGGTGCTGTATTTCCAGTTGTTGAGAATCGTTGTGATAGAACAACACAAATTCCATTTCTGACAAGCATAGGAGTCAAGGTCCTCATGAAATTCTCTCCATTTTCTGTGTCTGAAGCAAAGAGACCAATCAAGGTCCATTTGAAATGGACAAGTAGTTGGACAATTCCTGGGAACTGAACCCCTTGTTTGGGGTGCATCCGGTGGAAAAATGGGAATTGACTTTTATCACTCAGAGCCTCTGAAACAAATTCATGACTGATCTGAAAAAGCAGTGAATAATGCTGTGTAATATTTGGGGTTAAGTAAAATATTGCTTTTTAATAAATCCAACTTGATTTTCATAAACATATTAGAATAGTTTATTGCTGATTAGCAATTAGGTCATTTCAACATATTGAATATAAAACACAGAACTTTAACAAGACCATATACAAAACAGAAAAGAAAGTTAAACTAAAAAGAATAAGAATAGAGAGAATCCTATCCCTGTATCACTCCTACAATTTACCAAAATGAGATTCACATAGTGTATGCAGATGTAAACTAAAATAAAGGACCGTATTATGTGTAACTTTTGAATTCTGACAAAAATGGGATATGTTGTTTTAATATAAGGATTCCAACAGGTTGTTGATCTAATGTGCAGTCCAAGAAACTTATCTTTCTAATTCTTATATAATTTCAGCAATAGATGTGCTATGTCTTCTATCTCTGGATCTCTGTAAATATTATGATTATTTTAAGAGAGATGATTAAATCTTCCATATTTAACCATTGTGTACAGCTTCTGAAATGTCGTTCCAGGAAATACTGCCCTAATATCTTTAAACATTTCTGCATTTAAGTCAGGGGTGGGTTCTAATTTTTTTACTACCAGTTCTGTGGGTGTGGCTTATTTTGTAGGTGTGGCTTGGAGGTCAGGTGGGTGTGGCTTCAGGTTTTAGTTTTAGTTTAGTTTAATTAAATTTAACCTACCCGGGAGGTTACACGAGGCTGGCTCCAGGGAATTATTAACGCTTCTTTGGGGGAGGGTTACTTCCCCACGGCTTTGAAAGAAGCGGTGGTGAGGCCTCTCCTCAAGAAGCCCTCCCTGGACCCAGCAATTTTAGCTAACTATCGCCCTGTCTCCAACCTTCGCTTCGTGGCGAAGGTTGTTGAGAGTGTGGTCGCACGACAGTTTCCCCAGTACTTGGAGGAATCATCATACCTAGATCCGTTCCAGTCGGGTTTCAGGGCCGGGCACAGCACGGAAACGGCATTGGTCGCATTGGTTGATGATCTCTGGAGGGCTCGGGACAGGGGTTGTTCCTCTGTCCTGGTCCTATTAGACCTCTCAGCGGCTTTTGATACCATCGACCATGGTATCATGCTGCACCGGCTGGAAGAGTTAGGGATAGGGGGCACTGTTTTTCATTGGTTCTCCTCCTTTCTCTCCAACCGGTCACAGTTTGTATTGGCAGGGGGGCAGAGGTCGTCCTCGAGGCCTCTTACATATGGAGTGCCCCAGGGGTAGAATTCTCTCGCCCCTTCCGTTCAACATCTATGTGAAGCCGCTGGGTGAGATCATCCGTGGCTTTGGGGTGAAGTACCATCAGTACGCCGATGATACACAGCTGTACATTTCCACCCCAGGCCACCCCAATGATGCCCTTGAAGTGATGTCCCGGTGCCTGGAAGCTGTGCGGATCTGGATGGGGAGAAACCGACTCAGGCTCAACCCTTCCAAGACGGAGTGGCTGTGGTTCCCAGCGTCTCGATATAGTCAGATGATTCCATCTCTGACTATCGGGGACGAGTCTCTAGCCCCTGCCAAAAGGGCTCGCAATCTGGGTGTCCTCCTGGATCCACAGCTGTCCTTAGAGGACCATCTGACTGCTGTGACCAGGGCGGCCTTTTATCAGGTCCGCCTGATACGCCAGTTGCAGCCCTTTCTGGATCGGGATTCCCTGTGCACAGTCACCCATGCCCTGGTCATGTCGCGTCTGGACTACTGTAATGCTCTCTACATGGGCCTCCCCATGAAGAGCATCCGGAGGCTCCAACTGATCCAGAATGCAGCCGCGCGGGTGGTTTCGGGGGCTAATTGGCGCTCCCATATAACACCCCTCCTGCGCGAGCTGCACTGGCTTCCGGTGGTCTACCGGGTGCGCTTCAAGGTGCTTGTTACTACCTTTAAAGCGCTCCATGGCATTGGACCTAGGTATCTCCGAGACCACCTGCTGCCACAAATTGCCTCCCATCGACCAGTGCGCTCCCACAGAGAGGGCCTCCTCGGGGTGCCATCAGCCAAGCAGTGTAGGCTGGTGACGCCCAGGGGAGGGCCTTCTCTGTGGGAGCACCCACCCTCTGGAATCAGCTCCCTCCAGACTTAAGAATCATTCATGACCTGTCCACCTTCCGCCGTGCCCTCAAGACGTATTATTTCTATCAAGCCGGGCTGGCGTGAAAAAGTTTTTGGGGTTTTTTAAAATTTTGAGATTTTACTAAATTTTAATTGTATTAAATTAGGGCCACATAGAATATTTTCTTTTAAATGTATTTTAATGTTTATATTGTATTTTTTACTTGGCTGTTCACCGCCCTGAGTCCCCTGGAGAAGGGCAGTATATATATATATATATATATATATATATATATATATATATATATATATATATATATATATATATATATATATATATATATATATATATATATATATATATATATATATATATATATATATATATATATATATATATATATATATATATATATATATATATATATATATATATATATATATATATATATATATATATATATATATATATATATATATATATATATACTGCCCTTCTCCAGGGGACTCAGGGCGGTGAACAGCCAAGTAAAAAATACAATATAAACATTAAAATACATTTAAAAGAAAATATTCTATGTGGCCCTAATTTAATACAATTAAAATTTAGTGGGTGGGTGTGGCTTTGTGGTCAAGTGACCAGGTGGGCCTAGCCAACTTCTAAAATGTGGTGAAACTCACTTAACAACGCTCTTGCTTAGCAACCAAAATTTTGGGCTCCATTGTGGTCATAAGTTTTTCTTTCTTTCTTCTTTCTTTCTTTCTTTCTTTCTTTTCTTTCTTTCTTTCTTTTTCTTCTTTCTTTCTTTTTCTTTCTTTCTCTCTTTCCTTTTTCCTTTTCCTTTTTCTTTCTTCCTTTCTCCCTTTCCTTTTTTCCTTTCCTTTCCTTTTTTCCTCCTTTCCTTTCCTTTTTTCCTTTCCGTTCCTTTCCTTTCCTTTTTCCTTTCCGTTCCTTTCCTTCTTTCCGTTCCTTTCCTTTTTTTCCTCCTTTCCTTTCCATCTTTCCATCTTTCCATCTTTCCATCTTTCCATCTTTCCATCTTTCCATCTTTCCATCCTTCCTTCTTTCTTTCTATCTTTCTATCTTTCTTTCTTTCTTTCTTCCTTTCTTTCTTGTCTATCTCTCCCTTCCTCTTTCTTTCTTTCTTTCTTTCTTTCTTTCTTTCTTTCTTTCTCTTTCTTTCTTCTCGGCGGCGGAAGAAAGAAGAAAGTGCCCTGGGACTGGGAGGGTGAGCGGCCCGGCCCACCAGCCATGTGTCCCCTGTCATGTGCTGTCCTGGAGCACCATTGCCGCTACTGCCACCCCTCTCACATTCCTGGCTTCAGCTCCAGGACCAGCAAAGAAGCGTGGTTAGTGCGAGAGTGGCAAGGAGTTCAGGGCAGGCGGCGGTCCATCTTCATGCATGGAGGGCAGCCGAGGGGAAGGCAGGGGGTCCCCTGCCCCCGCCACCCCTCCTCCACACAACCTGCTGCTGCAGAGCCATCTCCTTCATGCCGCCCGCTTCGCTTATGGGATCGATGGGCTGGAACTTCCACGCTTCTTTGCTGGCATGGTTGAATGGGGCCAGGGCCATTCCAACTCCTTCGCCGTGCCTGAACATACAGCCGCCGCGCCTGCCTCTCACCTGTCGCATCTCCAACAGTGGCGGCTTCGGGAGACGTGGGCTCATCTGGAGCTGCTCCCCTGCAGCTGAGTCCTCGGCTTGTCCCTGCTGCCCCTGGGTGTAAGGGAGTGGGGCAGGTGAGAGGCGGGCATGGCGGCTGTATGTTCAGGCAGGGTGAAGGGGAGAATGGCTCGTCTGGAGCAGCTAAACTATGTTTAAGCAAGGCTGTGCTTGGCTGTACCTGAATCCAGCTATAAAGAACCTGGCCTAAAGACTTCGATCAAGAACCGCAGCTCCCCCTCCCCTCTTCCCCACCAATCCCAACAGTAGGACTCAGAAGAACGGCAGCAAATATTCAGCGTAGATTTTGCCAGCAGTCAAAACCACAAGGAAAAATTTACATTTAAAAAAATGTTGGGGAGGACAGCGGGCTGTCTTGGGAGCAAAGAGGAGTACAACCTAGTACCCACACAGACACACACGCATATGTAGGGAGCTACTCTTAGCACAAACTACCACAGAGAAACCTCTAGAAAGCTTATCTTCGTGCCACACACCCGATACAACATCTGTTCTCAATCAGAAATTCTTCCCTAGAAGATTTGTCCCATTTTCTCCTCCAAAGTCCTCTTTCCCCGCCAAAGTCCCCCTCCTGGGAATCTACGAATAGCTCAATTAAGCTTCTTTCTTCATTTTTTTCCCTCTTTCGACCTACCATACCATAAGATGACTGGATAACTGGCCATCTCCAGCGTGTCTCGCGGCCCTCCTGCTTTTGGCAGTGGGGTGGTGGTGAAAAGTGAGCTCTAGGCAGTGGCAGGGGGCGCTGTCCTGGGACATCTGCCCGGCCTCTCAGACTGCTGACTACCACCACCTGGAGTTCGCTTTTCACGCACACAAACCGCTGCCCAAACCCGTGCAGGGAAACTTCCTGGGAGTTCCAAAATGCCTCAAACTCCAGAGATTTTTCCTGGGCAGCTTTTGCTGGGGGGGGGAGCAAGCCGCTTGGAGCTCACTTTTCAAACCCACCCACCCCACCACCCAAACCCATGCAAGGAAATTTCCTGGGACTTCCAAAACGCCCCGAACTCCGGATATTTTTCCTGGGTGACTTTTGCCATTGGGAGTGAAAAGTGAGCTCCAAGCAGTGGCAGGCGGCGCTGCCCAGCCTCTCGGACCACCGCTCGCCACCACCTGGAGCTTCTTTTTCACACACACACACACACCGCCACCCAAACCCGTGCAGGGAAACTCCCTGGGAGTTCCAGGATGCCCCACTGCTGCCCCTCTCAGCCCCAACATGCTTGCCTGCCTTCGATCCTGATGGGAGCTCCAGCCGCAGCGGTGGCAGAGGAAAGTTCCACAGTGGTGGCAGCAGTGCTCCAGGAGGGCGGCCCTTGGGGCCCTGGGAAAGTGCACAGTAAGGAGCTGCCGCTTTGGGTCCTCCCAGTCTGGAAAACGCTGCGGGAGAAACTACCGAGAACACCAGCGGGCTTCTCTGTCTATGCGAGCCTGGGGAGTGGCGGCAAGAAAGTGCCAGAAACTCGGTTTCTGCGCATGCTCAGAAGAAAAAAAAGATGGCAGCGCCCGGGGACCGGCACTGACAGAACCAGTTCTGTGACATTACTGTGATGTCACCAGCGTGTCGCTACCTGTTCAGGCGAACCGGTCCAAACCGGGAGGAATCCACCTCTGATTTAAATACTTGACAATTTAGTAGTTAAATTTGTAGTGGTTGATCAATTTGATGTGCCACAATCTCTCTTAGGATGGCTATATCTTTCTCTGCTTTGATATCCTAATTCTTTCTGCAGCTATCCTTTTACCTTCTTTTTCAGTTGTACAAGAAACAGGGAGACTGCAGCTCCTGATATAATTTGTCAGCTGTATAATCCAAGAAGTCTTTGTTTGAATATTTGTCTGTTGTAACAGATACAATTTTGGGAGTCTTGTCAGTTTCCTTAGCTTTAATTTTACACCAATAATTATAAATCTTGATTTTACACAAAGATCAAATTTTATAAATTCCTAATTTAGTTCTGAGGGCAGCAGCTGAAATACTTTTATCCACCCACAAAATATTTATGACATGCTGTGATGGGGTTTATTCTAGTAGTTGTATATTTTTAATCCCAAACCTCAGCTCAATATAGAAGCATAGGGGTAATCTTGGCATTATATGTTATATGAAGCTGGATAGACTGTCAGGCCTGGAAGCCATCTTGGGCATTGGATCTTCAGACCTGCCACATTTAGTGCTGTGGGAAACTGGGAGGGGGGATTGTATGGAGTGGGGAGATATATAGTCAAAATAACATTCCTTTCTCTGAGAGTCAAGGTCACTCTACCCTGCACCTGGAGGGGTGTGACCGGGAAACATCTCAAGTTGGAATGGTGCATTGATTGGATCATGTGATGGAGCAGGGACTTGGACTTTCTTTTGGGTGGGGCAAACCCGGAAGCTTTCAGATTCATGTTTTCCCTGATGTGCCAATATGACATCTCTAATAAAATGGAACTTTGAGGAATGCTTAGCCTCGGAGTCTTCTTTTGTTGGGGGTGTTACTTGGGACCCTGACATAGACTTTTTTAAAAAAATTCAAGCTGAAAATTCACTAATTCTCTGGCTATAAATGAGCTAAATGGAAAGTTGTTAAATTCCCATATTGGCTGACCATTGAGATATTTTTTTAATAGTTCAGACAGTAGACAGTTCGGTCCAAGTATCTATCAGGCTTCTATGATGAATTTGATCATGAAAATATTAGGTTGAAAACAAGTTGATGTGTTGGCTAATATATTTGTAATTTTCTTTAATAAAGTAGTTAATTAACTATGTGGTACCTACAAGTCCATAAGACATATACTTATTATCGACTATAGGTAAGATAATCCATTGGGACTCTTCATGAATCTGGAATTTGAACACTATTGAGATCTTATTTTGATTAAGATTATGTTTCCATCACTGCTGCACCTTCCTTTTGTACAGAAGACCATTTGATTGGACCCAGAATTTCTCCTCACCTTCACAAGTGTCTGACAGAAGACCCTGAAGTGGTGGGAATGGTGTCATGAGAGGATAGGTCTGATTTGATCCTTGCTGTCTCTCCACTATGAACCCCAATCTCCAGCAATGAGGCCAGCAATGGCCATAGTGAAAAGCAGCTCTGGAATTCTTAACAGAAGATATAGTTGAATCTATTGCTCACCCATCATCACTCATTCTGCCAGATAGACAAAGACACAAACAAACCTGTGGGACTTTGTAGGTGCTTACTAATGTTGATATCTGGATGGAGATGTCCCTCCTAGCTGCATCAAGAAGAGCCAAGAGGTTGTCCTTCCTTCCACAGCTGTAGTTGGGAACATTGGGTTTTCCAGTAGAGAGCATGTCCAGCAAGGCGTCTGACGTGCCAAATGTGTTAAAATAGTTGTCAAGGATGTTGTAGCCAAGTGTGAGATTTCGCAGGAGCCTTGGATTCTTGTTGACCACTTGAATATTGAAAATGAAGCGTAGTAATTTTGACTTGTCAAAAGGTAAGCTGATGTAAAAAAAAATTGTTATTATCGTCATCATCAACAGCAATAACAAAATACGTTTTCAATTTAATTCCCTTTATTTCCCTAAGTCTTCTGAGTCTTAACCTTAGATACTGATCCAAAACCAGAGAAAAATTATAGTCACCATTTTATTTTAATGAGCGTTAGGAAAATGGCATGGTGATCATTTTCCACTAAGGTTAAGAATCACAAAATCGTGGTTATTTTGTAGTACTAATTTTCATCTGCCCAGTAATTAGGATTTATAATCATTCAATCATTGAAGTAGTACCATTATAAAAAGAAGATGTTACAAACGTGACCTTGAAAAGCCTCCTGAAAACAAGTCACCCTCTATCCCTATAAGGATAGAAAATGATTATATATGGTTTTATATATGGAAATGGGCTATATCAAATCTTTAAATATAAGTCCCTATTAAAATTATCAGGATTCAAAAAGGACAGGAAAATAATCTGGACTCCTTTAAGGTTTTTTCTGCAGCATATTTGGATTTCAGAGTCTTTCACAAAATAAGACAAAGAGAGAAGCCATGGAAATTAAAATGATTAGTTGATTAAACAGCTACTGCAACATAGGAATAAGTGGGGGGGGGAGAAGAAAAGTGTTAGAATTGCAAATGGAGAGATTGCAACTCCAGGACACTTAATGACTTACGAGTCAAAATTAGTATAAGGAGCCGTGTTGAAAGGCAATGTTATACTTGGTAATTTTCTTCCAGTGATGACTATACCAATGAGATGGTCTCCTGGCCTGTAATAGCTCCATGGTTTTATTCCATCCTGCTTCTGAAAACTCAGCGGGCATTTCATTCTAAGCTTTCCAGAGACTGGGTGGGAAACCGGCAGCATCAGAAAGAGAAACAGGAGGTCCATAATTCAACGAGAAGAAGAGTTGGGAGAATTCAAAGCACTCTTGCTAGGCAGAAATGGCAGTGTCTTTCCTGATTCAGACAGAGACAAACTGAGCTTCTCATGGAAAGGCAAAGAAAGGTACCTTCAAGAGCATAGACCTTGCCTGTCTCAAACCTTGGGTCACACAGGTGCAAGATCTTTTCTATGGTTCTTTCTATTCTTTTCTTCTTTCTTTCTATTCTTTTCTGGTGCAAGATCCCTTCTATGGTTCTTCATTCCGATGTTTATTTCAAATACAGTGACTGCAAAGTCGAAGAGGTCTCAAAGACCTGGATGGTGATAATTACAATGAAAAACAGCTTCTCCCCTGGGTATCCTGAAATTGTACAGGGCTGCATGTGCGGAGGGTAGCTGGAGAAAAATAGTGAAAAATCACAGATATACCCTTGGGGGAAATGTTGAGTGTGTCGTTTTGTCTGTAGGATTTCCTCTATTTTCTGGAGGGAAATTTATCCTGTGTACACTGAATAAATAATCTGCAGTGAGGCTTGATTGTGATCCCAGATATTCAGATTTGAACCCTGGTCTTGCTTACAAATGCCAAGAATGGAGTGTCAATTTTCTGGAATTGCTTGGGGTGCCTGAGTTTATTGGAGGGTCAAGGAGGCAGTTGATGTGATGTGCCGGTGCCTGGACGACGTTAGGATCTGGATGGGGAGAAACAGACTCAGACTCAACCCCGACAAGACTGAGTGGCTCTGGATATTGCCTCCTAAGGACCATGTCGATTGTCCCTCCTTGGTTCTTGAGGGAGGGAAATTAACTCTCTCAGAACGGGTTCGCAATTTGGGAGTCCTCCTAGATCCACAGCTAAAATTAGACCAACACCTTACAGCTGTGGCTAGGGGGGCTTTTGCACAGGTTCGCCTGGTGTACCAATTGCGACCATACTTGGAGAAGGAGGCTCTACTCACGGTCACTCATGCCCTTGTCACCTCTCGATTGGACTACTGCAATGCGCTCTACATGGGTCTCCCCTTGAAGAGTATTCGGAGACTCCAACTGGTGCAAAATGCAGCTGCGCGTGCTGTAGTGGGTGTTTCAAGGTACACCCACATAACACCTATACTCCGCCAGCTGCATTGGTTGCCCATTAGTCTCCAGATACAATTCAAGGTGCTGATCATCATCTTAAAGCCCTACATGGCTTAGGACCAGGCTATCTCCGGGACCGCATTCTACCTCATTCTTCCCTTCGACCGGTCAGGTCCCACAGAGTGGGTCTCCTCCAGGTCCCGTCAGCCAAACAGTGTCGACTGGCGGGGCCTAGAGGGAGGGCCTTCTCGGTAGGGGCCCCTGCTCTCTGGAACCAACTGCCCCCAGAGATCCGAATTATCCCCACCCTGCTGGCCTTCCGAAAAGCCATTAAGACATGGCTCTTCCTGCAGGCGGGGTGAGTTTGAGACTACTTTATATCTGATGTCTTCCCCCATGTATGTATGTTGTTTATATGTTTTTTAAACTGTTTTTTAAAAATTGCTTTTTTAATGATTTGTTTGGAGTTTTCATAAAATGTTGTATGCCGCCCTGAGTCCTGAGGGAGTAGGGTGGCATAGAAAAACTGCCAAACAAACAAACAAACAAACAAACAAACAAACAAACAAACAAACAAACAAACAAATAAATAAATAAATAAATAAATAAATAAATAAATAAATAAATAAATAAATAAATAAATAAATAAATAAATAAATAAATGGGGCGGATGTCTTCCTATAATCTCACAATCCCTTCTTTTGTGCGTCTATCTGCAAAAATAAAATATTTTATGCACAACCAAATAGGGAATTTTATACAGGTACTTCAGTACTCATGTAAGCTACCCAGAACCCTTCCTTCCTTCCTTCCTTCCTTCCTTCTTTTCTTTTCTTTTCTTCTTTTCTTTCATTCTCTTTTTTCTTTCTCTCTTTCTTACTGCCTTCCTTCCTCTTTCTTTCTTTCTGCCTTCCTTCCTTTTTCTTTCTTAATTTCTTTTTCCTTCTGTCTCGCTCTTTCTTTCTTTCTGCCTTCCAGTTTCTTTCATTCTTTCTTTCTGCCTTCCTCTTTCTTTTTTCTTTTCTTTCATTCTCTCTTTTTTTTCTTTCTCTTTTTCTTTCTGCCTTCCTTCCTCTTTCTTTCTTAATTTCTTTTTCCCCTCTCTCTCTTTCTTTCTGCCTTCCTTCCAGTTTCTTTCTTTCTTTCTTTCTTTCTTTCTTTCTTTCTTTCTTTCTTTCTTTCTTTCTTTCTTTCTTTCTTTCTTTCTTTCTTTCTTTCTTTCTTTCTTTTTTTCTTCTGTAAATGCACCTGACACCATCGTGACAAAGTTCAGCCTACATTATTAAAACAATTGAGAAAAATTTAAAAGGGCCAACTCCACTTCAAATGAGCCGCGGTGACGCAGGGGTTAGAGTGCAGCACTGCAGGCTACTTCTGCTGATCACCGGCTGCCAGCAGTTTGGCAGATCGAATCTCTCCAGGTTTAAGGTTGACTCAGCCTTCCATCTTTCCGAGGTTGGTAAAATGAGGACCCAGATTGTTGGGGGCAATATGCTGACTCTGTAAACCGCTTAGAGAGGGCTGTGGGGCAGGGTTGTGAAGGTTCAGCTGGGTGGGGAAACCCTGGAAGCATTCAGATTCAGGTTTCCCCAGATGTGCCAACATGATATTTCTAATAAATTGGAACTTTGAGGAACTTCTAGCCTCGGAGTTTTATTTCGTTGGGGGTGTTTTCTGGAACCCTGACAGCACTGTGAAGCGGTATATAAGTCTAAGTGCTATTGCTATTGTCACGGTGTGAATAATTGTCAGTTGTATGTATACGCAGGGTGCTGCATCCCTATTCTAATATTATGGTACATTCCATTACAAGCAGAACACATGATATGATGTTCATGTACGCATGTGTGCATTCCTGATTCTCCATTAATCTCTTTTGACTTGACTCTGACCGGAACGGTCACGTTTTATTAGCAAAGATGTAATTATTCAGGATTTATTGTTTTTGTACCGAAATAAATATTTTCCATTAGACTTTTAATCTCGGCTTCATTTCTAACTGTCTGGATTCCAAGAAAAGATCCACATCGCCTCTATGGGGATTTATTCTCCCCTTAACAGCTATTGCTGTTTGAAAGAATTTGTGCTCCCTCTATGCAAGGCCTAAGGATGCCATCAGGATATAAAAGCATTTTTGAAGGTGGTCTCTGGAGGGACATTATTCTAGAAGGCAGCTGTTTCCTGAGTCCCATCAAGGCCTCAGCATTTCTGAGCTTGGAACTAGGAGGAGAGCATGTGACCAAAAAAAGGGGAAAGGATGATGTTTCAATGCAAGTTTCTACATTTTGTCAACCATAGCAGTGTCCTCCCTTACTTTCCCTCTCCCTCCAAACACAAACACACACACACACACACACACACACTAACTTTTGAATTTCAATTCAGCTATTAAACCTTTTAGTGTGTCAGGAATCTTGACAACATAAGGAAAGATTGCCTGGGCTGCTCCCAGCTTTGGTTCTCAAACCAGCTCAATGAAAACAGACTCCCAGAGATTATGTCATGTGATTTTTATTGGAAAGCTTTGTAGAATTGGAAAAATGAAGGACATGGAGGCACATTTCTTCATGCTTGGTGGACATGTATGAAAATTTACAAAAATGGATTCAAATACACAGAGGCTTTTAAATATGCAGTAAATATTCAACTGAAGTCAGAATGTTTTCATTCAGGATTGATGGATAAACAATTAGAAAAATGCCATGGAAGATTATTTCAGAATAGGATTGCTGTCACAGAATTACTATATGCACAAAGTTAGAAAGAATTCAGCATACCCAAAACACTGAGGAATAGTCAGTGAAATTGCCAAACTTGCTGAGATGGACAAACTGACTTCTTTGATCAGAGAAAGGACAATATCTACATTTATTGATGACTGGAACACATGTATCAATGTTTTGCATAAAAAGTCCACAAAAATGAATTTGCGATTTATGGTTGTAATTATTAGGCAAGATAAATTATAGAAAAAAGAAAGTCACAATGTAAGTTTAGACAGAAAGTTTAAAATATTTCTCTCTTTCTTTCTGATTTTCTCTGTTCTAATTTAGTTTATATTAAATTTTACTAGGACATTCCCGGGGAGGAGATTTAAATGATCTTGTGCCAAAAAAAACCCCCTCACAAATAATGGAATTTTAGAGCCTCTCCCAGCAACTACAGGTAGTCCTCGAGTTACAACAGTTCATTTAGTGACCATTCAAAGTTACAACAGCACTAAAAAATGGACATGACTGTTTTTCACACTTGCAGCATCCTTGTGGTGACATGATTTACATTTGGGTGCTTGACCACTGACTCATATTTATGACGGCTGCAGTGCCTCAGGGTCATGTGATCCCCTTTTGCGACTTTCTGACAAGCAAAGTCAATGGGGAAGCCAGATTCACTTAACAACCATGTCACTAATTTAAGAACTACAATGATTCACTTAACAGATGTGGCAATAAAAGTCGTAAAATGGGGCAAAGCTCACTTCACAAATTTCTCACTTAGCAACATAAATTTTGGCTCAATTGTGGTCGCAAGTTGGGAGAAATATGAATTTATTCTTGTTAAATAAGACATGTAATAAGAGCCATAGCACAACCATTTTGAATTGATTTGTAATGGACAAATAATATTGTGTAACAAAATGTATTTTATGTATGTCAGCTCATTTTCACTGTCCTCAGATACAGGATATGTTTTTACCATTTTCTGGGAATGATACGGAAATGTTTTTCTCTTTTGTTATGTAGGGAATGAGCTCATGGGAATGCACAAGTTCACACAGAAAGAGAGGAAGTGTGGAGCTGTCAGGATGATGAATATGTTCTGGGTTTTTTTCCTACGCTGTAAATATTGTGTTAGGATGTTACATAATGGGAGGTTGGACGATATGATGTGAGGAGAATGGGAGGAGTAAGGTGGAGTCATGTTTTGTATAAATCCATGTTTCTGGATAATGATTTTTGCCTCTACTTGTATCAGAAATTCTGTCTTCTGTTCAGGTATTGGACCTTTGATCAAAGCAATATTAAAATCTGTTATGTTGTTCTTAATCTGGATTCCTGCTTAATTATTTTTCTCACACAAGTGGAGGCCTACCTGTATATATTTCTGGCATATCAACAAAATTCCTATTGCACAAATGTCATGTTTCAAAAACCTGGTTGTGGCATCTCAAGCCTCAGGTAGGCAAAGGCCACTGGACAGATATGGTTCCTTGAAGACTCAAAAAGGCTCAGGAGACATATTTAATTTTATTCTACAAAATAGTGGACACTATTTTCCAAACACCCTTTAATTATGTCAAGGAAAATTGTTGGCCTACTTATGTATGGAGAGGGAGAGGGAGAGGGAGGGGAGAGGGAGGGGGAGAGGGAGGGGGAGAGGGAGGGAGGGAGAAGGGGAGGGAGGGAGGGGGAGGGAGGGGGAGAGAGGGGGAGGGGGAAAGAGGGACAGAGGGAGGGAGGGACAGAGGGAGGGAGGGGGAGGAAGAAAGGGGGAGGGAGGGGGAGGGAGGGAGAAAGAGATGGAATAGGACCCAAGGATTTTGTTTTAACATGCAGTACCATCCTAGAAATATACAGCATTAGAGGTTAATGATGAATCAGTTGTTCTTTCTAGATATGTCAAGGTTGACTCAGCCTTCCATCCTTCCGAGGTCGGTAAAATGAGGACCCAGATTGTTGGGGGCAATATGCTGAACTCTGTAAACCGCTTAGAGAGGGCTGTAAAGCACTATGAAGCGGTATATAAGTCTAAGTGCTATTGCTATGGAGATTCTCAGTCATCGAGGTCATGGTTGTCCCAAAGGTGCTTTTTCAGGAGGCAACTGGACTTTCTGGTGAGCTGAAGAAGCTTCTTGGATGAGAAGCAAAATGTCTTCAAAGGAAAACCAGAAAGTCCAATTGCCTCTTGAAAATGCACCTTCCTAAATATGCTTACTGAGTCCTACAGGATGGCATTTCTTAATATACTGGATTCAGAGGATGTTATCTTGTAAAATCTACTAAACTGGCAAAGAAAGCTAGTTATGGAAATAATCTAATACAGCTAATGGAAGCAGTGGTAATATGAGTGGAATAAGGTGTCCCCATAACTGTCCACAGCACATCCTTGTTGACAAACAATACCTTCCTAGTGATCCTCACATGTAAACCCATATAGATTACATTGTAATAATCTTTCCAATAATTACCCTAAGATAATTCCTCAAGTTTCAAAGAAACCTACAAGTCAAAATATATAGTAGGGAACATCCAAACCTAAGGTGACCAGACGTCCCGATTTTGGCGGGACAGACCCGCTTTTTAATGATTTGTCCCGCGTCCCGCCCGCCCTCTTAAAAAGTCCCGATTTTTTGAAAGGGGCGAGGGAGGGCTGGGGGGCGGGCTCTCCCCTGCAGGGACGGCCGGCCGCGGCTCATGGGGGGCGAAAGACAAATACCATTTTCGGCGGGCACGGCTTTGCAAGGGCTCTTCACAAGTTTGGCAAGTTTCACAAGAGCCGTTCGCGTGCAGGGCAGTTTATAAATAGTGGCCGCCAGGTAGGGAGCCGGCCGGGGTTGCGCAGGGCTGGGGGAGGCTCGCTAGCCCGGCAGCTCCGGCCGCAGGAAAGAGTGGGGGGGTGCCGTACTGGGAAGGGCCAGCAGTCGCCGCCGCCTGAGGGGGCCACCCCCCCGCCCGCCCGCCCGCTTCGCTGCAGGGGACGCTGCACCGGATCCCGAGTCGTGCCGGCTCTCCTGCGGCCACGATGCCCGCCGACCTGATGGAGAAGAGCTCCTCCTTGCCCGCGGCGGCCATCCCGGCCAGCGCCGGAGGAGTCAACGCAGGACGCCCGCCCGCTGCCCACGGCCGGCCCGAGCTGAGAGGCCTGCTGCTGCTGCGGCTGGGCCCCCAGTCCCGGCGGCGGGAAGGCTGCGGCGGCGGCCCCAGCCTGCTGAGCCAGCGCCGGCCCGAGGGCCATGGATGCGACTCCTTCGCTCGGGCCGCCCCGCCCACCGCAACGCCGGCCTTTTCGAGAGGGCGGGGCTGCATCAGGCGCCTCTCCACCGTGTCCTTCACCGCCCTCCAGTGCATGCTCGGGGCGGCCCGAGCGAAGGAGTCGCATCCATGGCCCTCGGGCCGGCGCTGGCTCAGCAGGCTGGGGCCGCCGCCGCAGCCTTCCTGCCGCCGGGACTGGGGGCCCAGCCGCAGCAGCAGCAGCAGCAGGCCTCTCAGCTCGGGCCGGCCATGGGTGGCGGGCGGGCGTCCTGCATTGACTCCTCCGGCGCTGGCCAGGATAACCGCCGCGGGCGAGGAGGAGCTCTTCTCCATCAGGTCGGTGGGCATCGTGGCCGCGGGAGAGCCGGCGCGACTCGGGATCCGGTGCAGTGTCCCCTGCAGCGAAGCGGGCGGGCGGGCGGGCGGGGGGGTGGCCCCCTCAGGTGGCGGCGACTGCTGGCCCTTCCCAGTACGGCACCCCCCCGCTCTTTCCTGCGGCCAGAGCTGCCGGGCTAGCGAGCCTCCCCCAGCCCTGCGCAACCCCGGCCGGCTCCCTACCTGGCGGCCGCTATTTATAAACTGCCCTGCACGCGAACGGCTCTTGTGAAACGACATTAGCGGTCTTTTGCCCTCTGCACATGCGCAGCATTCTGCGCATGCGCAGAGGGCAAAACCCGGCGTCCAGGCGGCCCCGCCCCCCGTTGGTGTCCCGCTTAAAAAAAAAAATCTGGTCACTTTATCCAAACCAAAAAACAGAACAGATATTTTATCTGGCGGTTGTAAAGATTGCCCAATCAGCCACACCCTGTTATCTCTTCCCAGATAACATTCATTTTCCTCATCTTCTAATTAGATAAGAAATTTGCAGTTTTAAAATAAAGATGAAAACAGTTGAGCTCTTAACTTCCACTTCCATGAAAATACTCTGGATGAATCTTCTTCCACAAGGCCTCCTTTTTTTTTCTTTCTTTCTTTCTTTCTTTCTTTCTTTCTTTCTTTCTTTCTTTCTTTCCTTCCTTCCTTCCTTCCTTCCTTCCTTCTTTCCTTTTTTCCTTCCTTTTTTCCTTCCTTCCTTCCTTCCTTCTTTTTCTTTTTCTTTTTCTTTTTCTTTTTCTTTTTCTTTTCTTTTTTTTAATGTGACCCACCTTCCTGAGTGGAAATGGTCCCCTCCGGACAAGGAACACAGTCGTAGCAGCAAATTGGCTCTCCTTCTCGCTTCCACTTGACAAATCCAGGATGGCATTTTTCTACACATTTGGACTGAGGCAGAGACTATTTAAAAAAAACAAGGAATGCCAAAGAAAATATGTTGGGACTAACCATTCATAGAAAATAAAGGTAAATATGAGCATTAGCCAAAGAGTCTCTGGCCTTCATTTAGATAAATCTCTAACTTGTTCCAGATAGTTGCAGAAGATGCAACTACTAACAGATTTTTCATTTAGTTCATACCTTTTGCTTTTGGAATACTTAATTGCAATAAAGGACTTTTCTACTTAATAAAGTTTGGAGAGATGGAATTAAAAAAAAATTAGGCATCAATTGACAAACAAAGGGTTCCATTGTCATGGCTGTATTAACATTAATTCCTCCATTTTTCATATGCCCATGGTTTTAATGTACAGTGTATTAAATTTTAAAATAAAATTTGTTCTAAAAGATTTATTAAAGTTTTATTCTATTAGATTTATGAAAACAGAATTAAACTGTAGTGAAGGGGGAAAAAACCATATGACTGGTACGATCTGCAAAAGTTTATTTGAGACCACATAAAACATTATAAAGCTGCTCCCCTTTCAAAGTATAGTGGTTTCTTAGTACTCGACTGCTTCAAAACTCATCAAATTTTGTACTCGACTCATTTTGATGTAAAAATGTTATCCCAGTACTCATTGTTTGCTTGGTATTCGATGAGCTGCGATAGGAAAAGGGGAAAGGCCATAGAGAATGGACAGGAAGTCAGCTATGCCAAGAAGGTTACTGACATAGAAAAGAAACAGACAGGAAGTCCTTCCTGGCCAAAATAAAGGGTTATGTGGTAAGTCACGTGGTTTGTTTGGCACTCGTCATTTTTAGTACTCGTTGCTCCTCTTTGAACCAATCAACAATGAGAACTGAAGTACCATTATAGTCTAAAATAGTCTCCCACTTAAGATACATAGGAAAAAGCCCTTACAATTAGGGCTGTCAAACTTAAAAGGAGATATTCTTTGCTTATTTGTAATTTTTTTTCTTCCATTTATATGGCTGCCATCTTGTAGACTAAAAGTGAGTGCCTAGTTTCTAAAACTGTAGTTAGATGACATAGAGATAAGGTCAGGAGAAAGTGTCCTTCAAAAAGACAAACATCTTTTGCTGCAGGAGATTAACATAAGTATGAGCTCCTTGTTGGAAAAAGTTACTCTAAGGGCCAGCTAGATATCCAAGACAAGTATCCTTTCAGCTGAAGAACTACAATTAGGTGACACAAATTGCTATGAAAAGCAGACCCACATTTGTTATTAGTTAAATTTGAAGCCTCGTTTCTGCCCAGAAAAACAGTCCTGATAAACAATATCATTCAAAGGGTTTTCAGATGAAATGCCCTCTTACAAGCCAAAGGCCAAATCTAAGTAACATGTCACCCTGCCTATTTAACTTATATGCAGAGCACATCATGAGAAAGGCGGGGCTAGATCAGGGGTCAGCAACCTGCGGCTCTGGAGCTACATGTGGCTCTTTCATCCCTCTGCTGTGGCTCCCTGTCGCCGGTCGGCACCACAATTTTGAGAGGACCTTCCAGTTGGGGGGGAGCAGGGCATGCCAGGAGGAGACTCTATGGCAAGGGGCGGGTTTTCCAGTCAGCTCCACAATTGATAGGGCTTTTGGTTAGGACTGGTAGAGGAAAAAGGACGCTGTGCTAGAAGAGACTCTATGGTGGGGGAACCGGACTTCCGGTCGGCTCCAGAATTGAACGGGGGGCTCCAGTTAGGACCTTTGTGGCTCTTTGTGTGTTTAAGGTTGCCGACCCCTGGGCTAGATGAATCACAAGTTGGAATTGAGATTGCCAAGAGAAATATCAACAACCTCAGATGATACCACTCTAATGGCAGAAAGTGAAGAGGAACTAAAGAGCCTCTTGATGCGGGTGAAGAAGGAGGGATGCACTCTGTCAGAGTGCAAAAGTTGGCTTGAAACTCAACATTAAGAAAACTAAGATCATGGCATCTGGACCTCTCAATTCCTGGCAAATAGATGGGGAAGAAATGGAGGTAGTGACAGATTTTATTTCCCTGGGCTCCAAGTTCACCGCAGATAGGGACTACAGCCAAGAAATTAAAAGACGCTTGCTCCTGGGGAGGAAAGCTATGGCAAATCTAGACAGCATACTAAAAAGCAGAGACATCACCCTGCCAACAAAAGTGTGCATAGTCAAGGCTATGGTTTTCCCGGTTGCAATGTATTGCTGTGAAAGTTGGACCATAAGAAAGGCTGAGCACCATAAAATTGAGGCCTTTGAACTATGGTGCTGGAGAAGACTACTGCGAGGACTGCAAGGTGATCAAACCAGTCAGTCCTAGAGGAGATCAACCCTGACTGCTCTTTAGGCGGCCAGATCCTGAAGTGGAAACTCAAATACTTTGGCCACCTAATGAGAAGGAAGGACTCACTGGAGAAGAGCCTAATGCTGGGAACGATTGAGGGCAAAAGAAGAAAGGGACGACAGAGAACGAGGTTGCTGGATGGAGTCACTGAAGCAGTGGGCATGAGCTTAAATGGACTCCAGAGGATGGTAGAGGACAGGAAGGCCTGGAGGAACGTTGTCCATGGGGTCGCGATGGGTGGGACACGACTTCGCAACTAACAACAACAAAGTAACATTTCATTTCAAATTGTTGTTTGTAACTTCCAATATCAGGAAGGGCTTTTCTCTGGATGAAAGTCATGCTTCAGTGCTAAAGTTTTCTGGGTCAGGACTTTATCTCACACCAGGCCAGTCATCATAATTTCAAGTGAAGAGAATCCTTGAAACACCTTCAAAAGATCAGAAGACCTATTGCTCTATCCCAGTCATGTGAAAGGTAACTGTGGATAATTCTGACCATATCTGGACTGCTTAAAAGCATTACTGACTAATGAACCTTCCATTTCAGGGAACACTGTTCCCCAGCTAGGACAATCTGAATGCCAAAGCATATTTTCCAAAGGGACCAGTCTTGATTCAGTTTCATTGGATTATTTATTTATTTATTTATTTATTTATTGTTTGTTTGTTTGTTTGTTTGTTTGTTTGTTTGTTTGCTTGTTTGTTTGTTTGTTTGTTTGTCAAACATGTATAGGATAGTAGTAGTTTGTATAAACATAAGTAAAAAGTAATGATAAAAGAGGACAGTAGGACAGGGACGGTAGGCACAGTGGTGCGCTTATGCACGCCCCTTACAGACCTCTTAGAAACGGGGAGAGGTCGACTGTAGACAGTCTAAGGTTAAAGTTTTTGGGGTTTAGGGAAGAAACCAGAGAGTCAGGTAGTGCATTCCAGGCATTGATCACTCTGTTGCTGAAGTTGTATTTTCTGCAGTCGAGTTTGGAGCGGTTTACACTGAGTTTGAATCTATTACGTGCTCGTGTATTGCTGCGGTTGAAGCTGAAGTAGTCATTAACAGGAAGGACATTTTGGTATATGATTTTATGAACTACATTTAGATCAGATCGGAGGCGACGTAGGATTCAGTCCAAACCTGAACTTGGGAACTGTTCAACAGAATTACCTCCTCCTTTGCTATTCTAGAACCAGGAACAAGCAAAGTTGAGTCTATCAGTACCAATATTGTCAGCACTTGAGGGTCTCTCTCATCAATTTTATGGAGATACCAGATTGCAGAGGATGCGCAAAAGACGCCATGACCTGTGTCCTAAAAAAACGTCACTCAGCATCACATGTTGGACAGTGCAGAATCAGCTTCATATTTTAGCATGTAGAGGACATCTTGATCAATAGTATTAAAGCTTTCCATGCGGTCTTAGAAAAGATTTTTAGATTTTTACAATCAGGATGCTATGAGTTCGATCCTAGGTAGAGGCAGATATTTCTCTCTCTGGCTACAATGAGAATATATCTGCTGAACAAAACTCCACATTGGCAACAGGAAGGGCATCAGGCCAGTAAACACTCAGCTCCATTCAGTTGCCCAGACTCCACCCCGCAAGGGTCGTTAAAAGAAGATGTTATTGAATTCTCAGTGAAGTTTCAAGCACCTTGGTGATTAGCCTTAGTCCACTTGAAACAGTGAAAGGACACCTATATTTCTCCTACCTTATTGCGCATGTTTAGCCATGACAGGGTGTCCATATTGATAATAAATCTCTGCCTTTCAAAACTCCCCAGTTGCTTGTCAATGGGATCCAACTTGTGAAGAAGCACCCAACTTATGACATTCAGATCTGCTGTTACATCTCCATTTTGGTCCAAGTGCAATTTCCGATGAGAAATATTGCAAAACTCATTCTTCTCCAGAAAGGGATGGAACTAGAAGAGAAACACCCAGGCATTTTAAAAGCAGAAAACTTGGTTTCTTATTCCAGACGGTCTTCTTACATTTGAATCTTTCTTCTACAGTTGTCAAACTTGAAAACATTCTGAGCTGGGAGAACAAATGTTATGAAGGGTCCCTGGTGCTCTCTGAACTTGCTTGTTTCCTTGCAGAAGTTTCATGACCCAAACTAGGTGACATCATCTGTGCTAGTAAAGAGTGCGGTTTGCTGTCAGTTTATATTCTGGTGGTTTTGCCTGTCTGTATCAGTGGTGGGTTCCTACCGGTGCGGTCCACTCTATAGCACCGGTAGCGGCCCGCTGGTGATGTCACAGTACCGGTGCAGTCAGTTGCCGGTGCCTGGGTGCCGCCTTTTTTTTATTATTATTATTTTAAAAAAATTTCTTCTGTGGATGCCCAGAAGCCGAGCTTCCGGCACTGCGCATGTGCTGCCTTCCTACCCCACAGTGAGTCCAAGCAGGGGAGGATGGCTGAGGGAGCGCGTGAGATGCTGAAAGAACGGGTGGCAGGAGCTATCTCCATTCCCCTCCCTTCAGCAGTCCGAGAAGCCACGAATGTGTGGTGATGATCCCAGGCATTTTCGCACGTTCGAGGCTTCTCGAGCTGCTGAGGGGAGGGGGAACGGGCGGCAGGAGCCTAGGATCATTGAATGGGGAGAAGCATTCAGGCCGGACGGAGCCTCCTAGAAGAACTGCTGCCACAATCTTGCTGCTCCTGCTGCAGGGGGCTGTGTTGTGGGTGGGCAATGCCCCCCCCACTTCTCCGGCCACTGCCAAGCTCCCGAGGCCCACGCCCACCTGGTCACATGGCTGACAAGCCACACCCACAAAATAACCCAGGCCCACAGAGTGGTATTAAAAAATTAGGAACCCGCCCCTGGTCTGTATGGGTGGGGGCGGCCTTAGGGATTCTTTGGTTGAGCTGTTTACTGATGGCTCTTTGGCAGTTTCTTGATTGGGTTATTGTTTTCTTGATTGTTGGACTGAATCCTACATCCCCTCCGATCTGATCTAAATGTAGTTCATAAAATCATATACCAAAATGTCCTTCCTGTTAATGACTACTTCAGCTTCAACCGCAACAATACACGAGCACGTAATAGATTCAAAGTAAATGTAAACCGCTCTAAACTTGACTGCAGAAAATACGACTTCAGCAACAGAGTGATCAATGCCTGGAATGCACTACCTGACTCTGTGGTTTCTTCCCCAAACCCCAAAAACTTTAACCTTCCGCACATGCGCCTGGCCTCAAAAACATCCCTACATAGGATGGCATAGAGCCAGGGCAGGTGGGTGGACCCACCCGCAATTTCTGCTACCGGTTCAGGCGAACTGGTCGAAACCAGCTGAATACCACCTCTGCTCCATACCTGCCATGGCTGCAGCCTTGGAGCCCCCAACCTCTTCTTGCTTCTCCTCCTGATTCTGGAAGAATATGCCGCTTTCAAGGCATAGGCCAGAGTCCTAATGACACTGTGCAGATGGCGGTGAAAAGGGATCCATATCCTTCTCTTTTCCTCTTCAGGTTTCAGTAGTGCTCTCTGGGTGCATCTTTTCCGACCTTTGACAGAAAAACTATGCTTTGAAAAAAAACAGTGAAAATATCGATCTTCCAATTGCACGTAGAGTTTGTTTCCAAAGGCATCATCTTCTGGCCTTTTTTTTTCCTGAAAGTCAAAGCTCCAAATACTATGGACATATTTGTAAAGTCTTTTGCATCTCAATACCAAATACTCAATGGTTTCCACGATCCAGACTTTTCCTTCAATGGGTCCTGGCAAACGTTCAAAAGTTAAATGGAAAGTAAAAATTCTGTTCCAAACGTTAATGGTTTCTATGTAGTTCACAAAGACATTGACTTGTCTCCACTTAGAGACGGCCTCCCTGAGGGCTTCTGTACGTCCAGTCACTGAGAACCGTTGTGATATAACAACACATATTCCATTCCTGACAAGCATAGGAGTTAAAGTCCTCATGAAATTCTCTCCCTCCTCTGTGTCTGAAGTAAGGAGACCAATCAAGGTCCATCTGAAATGGAGTAGCAGTTGGACAATTGCTGGATACGTGATCCCTTTTTGAGGGAGGATCCCGTGGAAAAAGGGGAATTGACTTCTATCATTCAGAGCCTCTGAAACAATAGCATCACTGATCTGAAAAAGCAATGAAGAATGCTATGCTATATTTGTGGGTCAGATCCAGTCCAAAATACTAGATTTTAATAAATCCAACTTGCTACTACTAGAAGAGTATAATATAATAATAACAGAGTTGGAAGGGACCTTGGAGGTCTTCTAAGCAGGTTACCCCTGCTTAGGCAGGAAACCCTACATCACTTCAGACAAAGGGTTATCCAACATCTTCTTAAAAACTTCCAGTGTTGGAGCATTCACAACTTCTGGAGGCAAGCTGTTCCACTGATTAATTGTTTTGAATATTTCATTGTTGATTACTCATTCAACCATATCGAGAAACAGGATATAAAGTACAGAAACAGGATATAAAGTACAAAACATTAAAGTACATAAAAATAAAATGAAAAACAAAAATAAGAATGCAAATCATATTTACTCTTCAAATTTACCACAATCAGACCCACATATGCAGATCTCAACTGAACTGCTTTATTCATATAAATGACTTTAGTAACCATGGCATTTTAGACCATAATACATCGGGATGAGGAAGCTGGAATGCTATGGTTTATTAAATTTATGCAGTAAATTCGCTTACGCCTTTGTTCTAAATAATCTCCTTTTATGAAGAGGGAGCTCAGATTCAGTCTCAGAGTAAACTACTCTTAGGTAAGGAAAGATAATTCATTTTATTGGTTCATCATTGCACAGCCATCTATGGCTAGGATGTCCTTTCCAAAGACCCATAAATATGAGCTTTATTTATTAATAATCACAGAATTGATAGAGGAGAATACATGTAGCTCAGTGTTAAAATGCAAGGACCTTGGTATTTTCTGAGCTTCATTGTTTTCTTGCAGATGTTTCATTCCCAAACTAGATGAGTCACCTTCAGTGCTAATGTGGAGTGGGGTTTGATCACATTTTTTTTTAATTCTGGTGGCTTGCCCCATCAGTGTGGGTAGAAGTGGTGTTAGTGGTTCCTTGGTTAGACAGTATTTAGACAAGCCCAAACACATTGCAGCAACCCTGAACATCACAAAAAGGAAACAGATTATCTATACAGCATCTTTCAACCAAGTGGATATCCATACAGCTTCATTAACAAGTTCCTGGCCAACTAACCTCATATGGCACAACTAATACACACCGGTGAAAAGGATAACACTGCCGTACATCTAAATATCTCAGAAAGCCCCCAAAACTATTAAGCCACGTGGCATCACACAAACCAAGTAAAGCCCAGAAAAATATCCTAAGTAAACCAAAAGATCCAGCAGCCCCGGAAGAAAAAAAAACAGGAGTCATCTACAACATACAATTTAAGGACTGCAATAGTATGTGCTATAGTATATAGCACAAATAGGCAGACGACTACCAGAACACATCAATGAAACCAACTAATGGTCAGAAGACCCTTTGATTGAACACAGAGCCTCTCCTCACCTTCACAAGTGTGCAGCAGAAGCCCCCAAAGCAATAGGAATGGTATCATAAGACTATTTGCCCCTCCCCACAGTGTACCCCAATCTATAGCCATTACACAAATAAAGGCCATGGTGAAGAGCAGCTCTTAAGTTGAATAGACAAAATAAAGTCGGAATCTATTACTCACCCACCACCTCCCCACTCACTTTACCAGATAGAGAAACACACACACAAACCTGTGGCACTTTCCAGGTGCCTACTAATGTTGACATCTGAATGGAGGTTTCCCTCTTAGCTGCGTCTACAAGAGCCAGAAGGTTTTCCTTCCTTCCGCAGCTGTAGTTGGGAACATTGGCTTGTCCAGTAGAGAGCATGTCCAGCAAAGCATCGGAAGTGGCAAGGGTGTTGGCATAGTTGTCATGGATGTTGTAGCCAAGTGTGAGATTGTGCAGAAACTGGGGGTTGTTGTTGACCATTTGAATGGCAAAAATCAGGATTAGCTGTTTAAAATAATTTGTCCTACTGTAAAAAAAATGCTCATGTTATTACCATCATCGTCAACAGAAACAACAACATTCTTTTTCAATTTAATCCTCTTTGTTTCCACAAGCCTACTTTGTCTTATGCTATTAAAGAGTCAAAGCCAAAGGATAGCCACCCATCAGCACGTAATTTTTATGAGCATTGAGAAGATGGGATGGAGACAGTCCTCAACCATGGTTAAGAATCACAAATTCACCATTATTTCTACCAGTCCTACTAGTCATCTGTCCAGTAACATCACATAATGAAGAGGATGCTTCATAAGTGACCCAGAAAAGACTCTGTAAAAAAACATCATCCTCTATTCCTCTAAGGATGAGGCTGTATCAATGAATGGTTGAATATTCTGACAATGAATACTCTACTGTATCAATGAATGATACAGACCAATTCTTGAATACAGTTCATTCGCCTGGAACCTACACTGTATATCAGACATTAACACTATTGAGCGGGTCCAGAGGTATTTTACGAGAAGAGTACTCCACTCCTCTACTCACAATAGAATCCCTTATGCCACCAGACTTGAAATTCTTGCCTTGGACAATCTGGAACTGCACCGCCTGTGGTCCGATCTAAGCATAGTACACAAAATTGCCTGCTACAACGTCTTACCTGTCAATGACTTCTTCAGCTTCAACCACAATAATACACAGGCAAATGATCGATACAAACTCAAGGTAAACCGCTCCAAACTCAATTGCAGAAAATACGACTTCAGCAACAGAGTGGTCAACGCCTGGAATTCTCTACCTGACTCTGTTGTTACATCCTCAAACCCTCACAGCTTCAATCTCAAACTGTCTACCGTGAACCTCACCCCATTCCTAAGAGGTCCGTAAATGGGGTGTGCATAAGCACACCAGTGTGCCTACCATTCCTGTCTTACTGTCCCCATTTATCTGTACTTGCTTCCGTTGTTACATCCTCTAACCCCCACAGCTTTAACCTCAAACTGTCTACCGTGAACCTCACCCCATTCCTAAGAGGTCCGTAAAAGGGGGTGTGCATAAGCACACCATCGTGCCTACCGTCCCTGTCCTACTGTCCCCATTTACTTGTACTCATTCCTTGTTCATGTCCATGTTTGTACTTATACCTGTTATTTAATACATGTTCGACAAATTAAATAAAAAATAAAAAATAACTTACGAGCGAGGCTGACTAGAAGGAGCCATGTTGAAAGGCAACGTTCTAGGTGATGAGGTTGTTTCAGTGGTGATTATACCAACAAAATGGTCTCCTGGCCTGTAATAGTTCCAGGGTTTTTCCCCATCCTGGTTCTCAAAATTCAGCGGGCATTTCATTCTAAGCTTCTCAGAGACTGCCTGGGACATCAGCAGCATCAGAAGCAGAAGAGCCATAACTTATAGGAGTGAACCAATCTCCTTCCTGTTTCTAAACGTGAACAATAAGAAGTCAAAACACTCTCACTTTCCTGATTCAAGCAAAGACAAAACCAATCTTCACGTGGAAAGGAGAGAAAGGTACATTCAAGAGCAGAACCTCTGCCTGTCCCAAAACTTGTGCCACACGGAGCATGACCTGTGGCATTTATGCTTTTCTGATGCAAGAACCGCTTCATCTTTGTTCAATCTGTTGTTTACACAAAAGGCAAGAAGTAGCAGAAGAGGTCTCCAAGACCAGAATTGTGAAAATTATAGTGAGAAGAAACTTCTCCTCTTGGGATCCTGAACTCCTTCCAGGGCTTCACGTTGTAAAGGGACAGCTGCAAAATCTTAGTATCTTAGTGAAAAATCACAAATCCACTCCTAGGGGCAGTGATCTGTAGTGGTTGTCCAGAAATGTCGAGACATGTCGAGACATGGCCAGAAAGTGATGCTGGAGGAAGATAGTTCAGCACCCAGATAATGACTTCTGCTGTCCTTCAGTGTAGGATCTTGTCTCCAGAGATCACTGCAGACAATGTCAGCTACAGCTATGGAATTTGGTGACATTCTAGGTTGGTGAAACTATTCTCCAAAGCACCTGAGGGTAGAACAAGAAGCAATGGGTGGAAACTAATCAAGGAGAGAAGCAACTTAGAACTAAGGAGAAATTTCCTGACAGTTCGAACAATTAATCAGTGGAACAGCTTGCCTCCAGAAGTTGTGAATGCTCCAACACCTGAAGTTTTTAAGAAGGTGTTGGATAACCATTTGTCTGAAATAGTGTAGGGTTTCCTGCCTAAGCAGGGGGTTGGACTAGAAGACCTCCAAGGTCCCTTCCAACTCTGTTGTTGTTGTTGTTGTTGTTGTTGTTGTTGTTGTTGTTGTTGTTGTTGTTGTTGTTATATTATTATTATATACACAAAAAACAGTAATACACAGCAAACAAGATTTATATGCTGGATTTCGTATCACTATATCACAAGTCGAACATTTCCCAAGCGTCTAGGACTGTGTGATGTATTTTAGTATGATGCGCGCAGATCCAAGTAGGGTGGCCTTTTTCAACTGACAGATAGTTGTTGTTGTTGCTGTTGCTGTTGCTGTTGCTGTTATTATTATTAGTAGTATTAGTATTAGTATTAGTATTAGTATTAGTATTAGTATTAGTATTAGTATTAGTATTAGTATTAGTATTAGTATTAGTATTAGTATTAGTATTAGTATTAGTATTATCTCTTTGTTCTAATGCCTATTAAGTAATCACTACCCTTGAATCCCATCTAATGTTAACAGTTGGGCCTGTTTGTGGTTTTGTTTTATATTAAAACTCCATATATTGAATACATCTTCTTAAAAACTTCCAGTGTTAGAGCATTCACAATCTCTCGAGGCAAGTTCCTCCACTGATTAATTGTTCTAACTGTCAGGAAATCTCTCCTTAGTTCTAAGTTGCTTCTCTCCTTGTTTAGTTTCCACCCATTGCTTCTTGTTCTACCCTCAGGTGCTTTGGAGAATAATTTGACTCCCTCTTCTTTGTGGCAACCCCTGAGATATTGGAACACTGCTATCATGTCTCCCCTAGTCCTTCTTTTTATTAAATTAGACATACCCAGTTCCTGCAACCGTTATTCATATGTTTTAGCCTCCAGTCCCCTAATCATCTTTGTTGCTCTTCTCTGCACTCTTTCTAGAGTCTCAACATCTTTTTTACATCATGGCAACCAAAACTGGATGCAGTATTCCAAGTGTGGCCTTACCAAGGCATTATAAAGTGGTATTAACACTTCACGTGATCTTGATTCCATCCCTCTGTTTATGCAGCCTAGAACTGTGTTGGCTATTTTGGCAGCTGCAGCACACTACTGGCTCATGGATGGAAACTAATCAAGGAGAGAAGCAATCTGGAATTGAGGAGAAACTTCTTAACAGTGAGGACAATTAACCAGTGGAACAGCTTGCCTTCAGAAGTTGTGGGTGCTTCATCACTGGAGGTTTTTAAGAAGAGACTGGACAGCCAGTTGTCTGTTTGAGCAGGGGGCCGGACTAGAATACCTCCAAGGTCCCAGCTATCCTGTCCTGTCCTGTCCTGTCCCATCCTATCCTATCCTATCCTATCCTATTCTATCCTATCTTATCCTATCCTAAAGGAGCTTTTTCAAGAGGCAATTGGACTTTCTGTGTTTTTTTTCCTTTGGAGACATTTCACTTCTCATCCAAGAAGCTTCTTCAATTCAGACTGGATGGTGGGGAATGGAAGGATTTATACTCCTTGCAGACAACTGGTCATTTGCATTCTTTTAGTGAGTCATTAAGGCCACCTAGAGGTTTATCAGTGTTGTCAGAGACATCTGAATAGTGCAAACGGGTGTGGAGCCTTCTTGGAACTGCTGAATGGACTGTGTTGTAGACTAGAGATAGATGAGGTCATATCCCTCCATGACCTGGATGACTGAGAATCTCCATAGACACTAGTCTATGCTAATTTACCTTCTGACAGCCCTCATTGCCTTTCTCGCTGCAATAGTCCATCCAACACCAACACCCCGCAACTAGCTACCCCAGAGCACTAACAGAGAGATTCCTGACCAAGTCCACAGAGTTTGCAAATATTTGGGGAGAGGAAGAAGTGTCTTTCTTCCCTCACACAGAGACTGTGATTCTGCCATTAACCTGGATCCGGGCACCAAAATTCCTTCCAAGAGGCAATACCAAATATCAACCAGAGACAGCCAACCTGCAACATCATTTGGTCTCAAATTTGCAAAAGGGATTTATATGACCATGCCAATCACCAGCTTCAGCTCCCACCTTTTCTGGGTCCAAGAAGCAAATCATACTGATCAAAAGTGTGGATAAACGAATGATACGTTTATTTATTACCGTATTTTTCGGAGTATAAGACGCATCTTTTTACCCTCAAAAAGAGGGTGAAAACCTGGGTGTGTCTTATACACCGAATGCAGCCCCACCCAGCCACCCCCACCCTTTGGCCTCTGCCTGCCAGCAATTTATCTCTTTGCAGCAAAAAGGCCAAAGCACAAGAAGAGCACAAGAAGAGATAAACTTCCGATCTACAGCTGACAGGCTTGCAAGCCACATGGTAAAATGAAACTAACTATGGTGGCTGTAATGTGACAAATTGCTGGGAGATAAACTGCTGGCAATATTAGGCTGCTGAAATCAAATGGAGGTAAGCTATAGCTGCTATGGCTCAGAGCTAGAGCTCTTGCCTCACAATCAGGAGGTTGTGAGTTCTATCCTAGGTAGAGGCAGATTCTGTTAATATGTTATTTTGTTTGTAGAGTGTTTGTAGAGTGTTCAAATTATTAGACTTATTTTTTAAAGACTGCTTTATTATTGTTCTAGACAACTTAACAAAATGAAGAAGCTTTTTAAAATAAATGCTTGCTCTGAAGAGGCCCAGTGCTATTGTATCTTCTTTTAAATAGCAAAGAATACTTCCAGAAAGCCACATCAATTTTAAAGATCTGTAAAAGTATAATCTGAAATGTCCTGTTTTAGTATTAAGTATTAGTATTAAGTATTAGTATTAAAAGAAGGCAGCTGAGAAACCCTGACTAGTCATGTTTGGAGTAGATCTATTTAAATAATTGGGAGGAGTTAGTGTGATTACATTTAAGAAAACTTTCTGGGATTAATATACTGCCATAAATGTACATTTCTCCAATTCTTTGCCATTTCTATGGGTCAGGCACACATGCACAGAAATACACAGCAAACAGTGTATATCATCTGTACTGTTTGCTGTTTGCTGTTTGGCAAATTGCTGGGAGGCAGAGGCCTTTTTTCCTTGTTTTCCTCCCCCAAAACTAAAGTGCGTCTTATACTCCGGTGCGTCTTATACTCCGAAAAATACGGTAATTATTAATTCACATGTTTTATGTTTGATTATTAGCTTGGATTTTAATTTCAATATTCTTGAACATCATAATTTTAATTCTTTCAATTTTAAATCACCTTAATTATCAAACAGATGCAAAGGAATCATACAATAGCAATAGCAATAGCACTTAGACTTATATACCGCTTCATAGTGCTACAGCCCTCTCTAAGCGGTTTACAGAGTCAGCATATTGCCCCCAACAATCTGGGTCCTCATTTTACCCACCTCGGAAGGATGGAAGGCTGAGTCAACCTTGAGCCTGGTGAGATTTGAACAGCTGAACTGCTGAACTGCAGTGCTGCATTTTAACCACTGCGCCACCTCGGCTCATGATTACAAACCCTGTAATAACTTCAATGAATAATTAAATGTTATAAGCCTACGAAACCAATTCACAATCAGTTTCCCACTTTTATCATTAGATGTTCTGAGGGGAAGTTCTTCAACACACCGTGGCTGGGTAGGTCATAAAAACTGATGGTATACCAGTCCCTTCAGTTAGAAGGCAGAAGAGCAACACCCCAGGGGAAAATCCTTTGGAGATCTCTCCTGGGTCTTGGATTCAGTTAGCCATGTTCCCAGGAAGTGATTCCTAACTAACTTTGAAGATGTCTGACAAGCTGAGAATACTCCAAAGCCCAGGACATGGTTCATATTTGCCCTCTCTTCATACATTGCTTAAGCCGAATATTAGCTAATCTGAGTGTTCTGAGAAAAAGGAGGACAACCAATAGTTTAAAAAAACACAAATACAAATATTAATTATTAATTCATTTATTTCATGTTTAAGATAATTTTGGATTTTCATTTGATTAATCTTACATTCCTCATATGTTTATTTCGTTTAGTTTTAAATAACCCTAATTGCAAGGAAACACATGCAAAGGAAGTATACAAACAAATAATAATTGCAATAAGTAATTACATGATATGAATCTAAGAAACAATTTCATTATCAGTTTCCTATTTTTATCATTAAGTGTTCCTTGGTATTTAGCTCTGGTCGCAGGAGAATAATATAGCACTTGGGGAAGAAGATGCAGCCCAGCAGTCCAGCACTGGAGGCCAAGATGGAGAAGATCTGCACGACCACCATGAACTTTCCTTTAGTGCTCAGGTAGCTGGGCAGGAAAGAGACCCAGACGCTGCAGAAGACCAACATGCTGAAGGTGATCAGCTTGGCCTCATTGAAGGCCCCAGGCAGGTTCCTGGCCAGGAAAGCTACAGTGAAGCAAATGATAGCTAGGAAACACATATAGCCAAGGACAAGATAAAACATAATGACAGAGCCTTCATTGCACTGAAGGATGATCTCTCCTGGCTGGGTGTGCAAGTCAGAGTCAGGGAATGGGGGAGAAATTCCAAGCCACATGGCACAGATGAAAACTTGGCCAGCAGAACAAGAAAGGATGATTGAGTTGGCCAAGCTCTTCCCCAACCATCTTCTCACCCTATTTCCTGGCTTTGTGGCAAGGAAGGCTAGCACGACTGTGATTGTTTTGGCCAACACAGAAGACACAGCTACTGAGAAGACAATGCTGAACACCGTTTGTCGGAGAAGACAGGTGGCTCTTCTTGGTTGGCCAATGAAGAAAAAGGAGGACAAGAAGCAAAGCAGGAGGGAGACCAGGAGGATGTAGGACAGGTCCCGGTTGTTGGCTTTGACAATGGGAGTTTCTAGGTATTTAATGAATATGATTAAAACAAAGCCTGTAGTTAGGAACAAGACTAGGGAAAAGGAAGCCAGGATGATGCCCAGATGTTCCTCATATGACAGGAAGCTTATTCTCTTGGGGATACATTGGATTCGGTTCTCATTTGGATATTGATCATCTGGGCACTTGGTGCATTTTTCAGTATCTGAGAAAACAGAAAGTAATAATTTTTTTATAGTGTGTCCTTTCACATTTAAAGAAAGACCTTATTTGGATATCAGCCGATCTTAAGAGAGAGGCCGATCTTAAGAGAGAGGCAAGCCATGATAAATTACAAAAATGTATGCAATTTCCCTGGCTTCCCATATTAAACCGAACTTTGGGCAGCTCACAGCCCAGCAAATCCCCCACCCCCATATCTATAACTATAAAAACAACAATAACAATGAAATAAACTCCCAAAAAAGTAATGCTTGGCACCACAACTACTCTTCACTGTGGCAACTCACCACATTCACATTCTGTATTGTTAAAATATTCATAAACTGGGAGAGCTAAAGGTAACAAGATCAGCCAATGAATAGGCATAGCAACTAAGTCAGCCAATGAGAGTTAAACACATCTGAATCTGTGCAGAGAATCCAAACTGAAACTCAAGCTAGAAGGCTGGGCGTGGCACAACTCACCCTGTACTCTGTCTGCTCTGAACTCTGAACTAGAAACTGTGTGTAAGTGCTGCTGTGTTAAAGAAGAACTCTGCTACTGATATTGTAAATACTCATCTGTTATTATGTATATAAAGAAGTTAATAGCAATAGCACTTAGACTTATATACCGCTTCATAGTGCTTTACAGCAGTTTACAGAATTCAGCATATTGCCCCCAACAATCTGGGTCCTCATTTTACCCACTTCGGAAGGATGGAAGGCTGAGTCAACCTTGTTGAATCCAGCTGAATCAGTTTGTCTGTGTGTGCTTTCTGGAAATGATTTTCTGCAACAAACTCTGACATGTATCACCTGTTTTCATCAGAGAGAGGAAGTCCCATTGATACCTGAATCTATTTCATGTAACATTTAAAGGTGAACTGAATTGCAGTTGGAAAATACCAATAGGTTTTGCAGTTTGCACAATAGGTGTGAATATAGAGAAACCAACAATGTGCATGGCATGGCATTCTGGGCAATTTTCATATTGCAGATGGTCTTCTAGAGCAACCCAGGATAGAGTGCATTGTAGTAAATCAAACAAAAAATGACTAAAGAATGAGCAAGGCTTCCCAGTAGCCTTGGTACGCAAGAAGAATCCGTGTGAAGGCCCTCTAGCCATGGCTGCCACCTGCTCATTGAACAGCAGACATGACTCTAAGAGGAACCCCAAATTTTATGTACTACCTTTATCCAGAGGAGTGCCACCTCATTCAGACCCTGAGATGGCTTATCAGTAGAATCTTTGGAGATCAAAAACAGAAAGCCACTCCAATTTGCCAAGGTTGAGTCAAAATCAGTTCATCCTCATTGAACCATCAGGTGCTTGGCCTCCACTGCAACAGCACATATGCTTGGACATTGGTGGAGTATGGATAATACCATATGTCAACCATTCCACTGGGTTAGACAGCAAAAGAAACTGTTGGGACATTTTTTTTCTACCAAGAGTATAACTTTGCTGAAGATTACATATGGGTACAGAAGAAGAAAAGCCAGTTCTAACTATTTCGCACACAAACAGCATAGGAAAACTTTCCCTTTCCCCCCCCTGGACCTCTCACTGTCCATTGTCCATGAATAATTTGCACTTGATTTGTTTTGGGAATGGTTTGTCTGCCTGAGACGTTCCCAGCAGGTAACCTTGGGGTGTTAGGATTTCCAGTTGGCACACTTGCAGTCCAGATTTCCTTCCCAAGCCTCCCTTACATTCCAATGCATTCTCTTCCCCTCCCGTTACTGTTGTCTGGTTGCAGACAGGGCTACGTAGCGAGTCTACCATGACACCCTAGTCCATAGTGGCAATTGACCTCACCTAGCAACTTCATGTAAATGATGTAGTGGAAAGAAGAAAAGCTCAAGCCTCGCCCCTGAGGGATGCCCTATTGCTGGAGCCTAGGGTGTAACTTCTGTCCCTGAGCACCATCAACTGTAACCATCTATTAAGAAAAGAGACCCTGTGTAAAACTTCCTCCCACTCTCAATCCCTGAAGCAGGTCTAAAAGGATACCATGCTTGGTGGTATCAAAAGCCATTGAGAGATCCAGAAGGACTAAGATGGTTGCACCACTACCCATCTTCAGATGTCCTCTGCAAGTTCAACCCAAGCCATCTTGGTACGGAGTCCCAACCATGCTCTCCACAAACTTTCCCCCAAAATTTGGACCAGGGGCGGGTTCCTCTTACCTGCCTACCATTGTGCTGCGCGCAAATCATCACGTTTTATGCATGCTCGCTACGCATGCGCGTCCCCTCATGCGATTTTGCTTCCGTGCATGCATGGAAGCAAAAAATCACCAAAATCTCATGCATGCATGCATCCCCTCATGAGATTTTGCTTCTGCGCATGCACAGGAAGCAAAAAAAAGCCCCAAAATTTGAAAAAAAAGATGGCGCTGCACGACGGACTGGCAAAGACGGTACCGGAGCCGCCGTGTGCAAATTGCACAATCAGCAGGTCGCTACCAGAATGACAGAGTGGACCGCACCAGTAGGAACCCACCCCTGATTTGGACCCTTGTCGAAAGTTGACTAACACAGTTGGGTCCATGGAGAGACTCCTGGGAAAGGAGTGCACTACCACCTGTCTGTGAGCTGAACAGCAATAGCAATAGCACTTAGATTTTTATACCACTTTTTTTTTGTCAAGTGTGTATAAGATTACAGACAAAGTATGAACGTTAATATGAATATATAAGAAGTATAAGCATGGTTTTGAGTACATGATATTTTATGAATATATGGGGATTTTAGGACAGGGACGGTAGGCACGCTGGTGCGCTTATGCACGCCCCTTACAGACCTCTTAGGAATGGGTTGAGGTCAATGGTAGACAGTTTAAGGTTAAAGTTTCTGGGAGTTTGGGGAAGAAACAATTGAGTCAGGCAATGTATTCCAGGCATTGATCACTCTGTTGCTGAAGTCAAATTTTTTGCAATCAAGTTTGGAGCGGTTTACATTAAGTCTGTATCTATTGCGAGCTCGTGTATTGTTGCAGTTGAAGCTGAAGTAGTCATTGACAAGTAGGACATTGTAGCATATAATTTTGTGTGCTACACTTAGGTCAGATCGAAGGCGGTGGAGTTCTGAATTTTCTAGGCCCAAAATTTCAAGTCTGGTGGCATAAGGTATTCTGTTGCGAATCGAGGAGTGTAGTGCTCGTCTTGTGAAATATCTCTGGACATTCCCAATTGTATTAATGTCCGGTATGTAATGTGGGTTCCAGACAATGAGCTGTATTCTAGTATTGGTCTAGCAAATGTTTTATATGCTCTGGTTAGAAGTACAATATTACCAGAGAAGAAGCTACGCAAGATTAGATTAACCACTCTTAATGCCTTATTAGCAATGCTGTTGCAGTGGGCTCTGGCACTTAGATCATTAGAGATGAGTACTGCAAGGTCCTTTACTGAGTGAGGATTGTCAACAAGGTCGTGATCATCTAGTTTGTATTTTGTGTTCTGCTCATTTTTGCCAATGTGTAAGACTGAGCATTTGTTGATTGAGATTTGAAGTTGCCACTTGTTTGACCATTCTGATACATAGTCAAGGTCTTTTTGAAGGGTAGTAGTATTGTTGGTGGTGTTGAATAATTTTACATCATCTGCGAAGAGGACGCAGTTGCTTTTTATATTATCACAAAGGTCATTTATGTAAAGAATAAAGAGAGTTGGTCCTAGAACGCTGCCTTGGGGAACACCACTGTTAACAGGTACAGGTTTGATAGAGCATTTCCTATTTTTTATTTATTTATTTATTGTTCACATTTATATGCCGCCCAACTCCCAAAGGGATTCTGGGCGGCTTACAACAGAAAAATTAAACAATCAGTAAAAAGTCAGATAGAAAAAATTGAAATGCATATAAAAATTAAAAGCAATTCTATCAGTCATACAAGGGGTGACCACTTTAATACATTCTAGCAGATCCCTATCCCCACGCCTGCTGGAAGAGCCAGGTCTTAACGGCTTTGCGGAAGGCCAACAGGGTGGAGATGGTCCAGACCTCCGGCGGTAGTTGGTTCCACAGAGTCGGAGCCACCAAAGAGAAAGCTCTCCCTCACGGTCCCGCCAGCCAACATTGTTTGGCTAACGGGACCCGAAGGAGGCCAACTTTATGGGATCTAAGCGGACCACTTGTTGTCTGTTTGGCAGGAACGCAGTTATCCATTTGTGCAGAGGTCCAGAAATGCCATAAGATTTTACTTTTAGAAGTAGTTTGTCATGTACCACTGAGTCAAAGGCTTTGCAGAAGTATGTAAATTGTGTCTATTGGTTTGCCCTGATCGATTTTTTGTAGTCCATATGTTTTTACATAGTAGAAGTTGTAGATTGCAGGATAATTTTTTTCTGAAACCAAATTGATTGTGAGAGAGTAGGTTGTTTGTCTCTAAGTGGAGGATAATGGATTGGTTAATGATTGATTCCATGATTTTGCAGGTGACGCAACATAAAGAGATTGGTCTGTGATTTTCAACTAGGCTGGGGTCTCCCTTTTTGAAGATAGGGATGACCGTGGCTAGTGACCATAGGTTGGGTAAGGAGCTTTATCAAAAATTATGCTCAGTGGTTCTGCTAGGGTAGTGGAAAGTTTTTTTAAGAAATAGGCACATAGTCCATCTGGTCCAATGGATAAAGATGGTTTTAGATTGCGTAGAGCCTTTCCAACATTGTCTTCTGGAAATCGGTGTGTATTAGATCATTGTAATTGCTTGTGGTTCGACTAGGAAATATTGGACATAAGTTGCTGCTGTTAACAAACACTGAGCCAAAGAATGTGTTAAAGAGGTTGGCTTTAACGGTTTCATCATTACAGTCTTTATTGTTATATCTTTTTAGGGGTGGGATGGTTCTCATCTCTTTAAGTTTGTTGTTTACAAAATTGTAGCATGCACAGTTGGATTTTGTGTGCAGGAAGTTTTCCTCTTGATTGATATGATAATTGGTGCATTCAGTCTTTATTTGTTGGCATAAGTTTTTGTAGCGGCTTTTGAAGTTGGCTATATAGCCAATTTTGTTTTTTCGCCAAAGAGATTTTTTTTTTGCTTGGAGCTTCCTTATTGTAATGGGTAGTTTGTTTTTCCTGTTTTTGGAAGTTATTAGTGGTACGTATAGTTTAATGACTTTTTTGACTTCAAGTAGGAAAATGTTATAATGGTCTTCGGCAGTAATAGAGCCAGTGAACAGGGATTGCCAATCAAGAGTTGAGAGGTCAGTGTTTATAAGATCATAGTTGGCTTTTTTAAAATTGTTGATATTTGTAGTTGTGGTTTTGGTAGTGGTTGTTAAGTTGAGCTAGGATGTTGTTAGGTGTTCATTTTTCTGTGTTGTTAGACTTGCTTGTAGACGTGTTTCTAAGTGTGCTACTAATCGTGTTTCTAAGGATACAATGGATGTTTCTATGGTTTCTACTCTATCTGAGAGGACTATTAAATTGTCTAGCTTAGGTAAGCATGATGGATAGAGACAAGGAAATGTAGTTGCTGTTTGTAGTAGGCTGACTATGTCCTTGCTTAATTTTCAGCAGGAAAGGTTAACGTGATTGTCACATAGGGGGCATTTAATGATATCTTCATTTTTCTTGATAGTTTCAGAATATTTGAAGCATATGCCTGATTCATTGTTGTTGTTATTAGTAGGGATATCTTTCTTTGGTGATTGTTTGGATTTTTTGCCTGGCATGGTAGAGTTTTTGTGATGATGTATATATTTCTTATTTGTTGGTATGTATTATTTGATCACTTATTTTGATCACTTATTAATTTATCTCCTAATGTATGTCACACTAATTATCAACAGTAATTGGTTAGTTAATAAACATTAATAATTATTCACTATGATAGACAGTCAATTAATTAAATTGATTAGTTAGATAAATCAATTGTTTAATCAACTAACTAATCAATAACAATTATTAGTCACTATGATAGACATTGTTTGTTCACTTATTTATCTCTTAATGCATTAACAGTAATTAGTTAGATAGTAATCTTTAACAATAATTATTCACTAAGATAGAAAATCCGTTAATTAAATTAGTTAGTTAGGTAAAAAATCAATTGTTTAACTAATCAACTGAGCCAATTAATTTTTCTTCTCCAGCACTTTCTTTTCTTGGGGATCAGCACCAGTACTTTCAGATGCTCTTGGGGATCCGCTCTTGCACTTTAATGATCTTTGTCTGGGGAATTACTTCACTTCACAGGGGATCTCCTCCCTCACCTCACAGGGAATTGCCTCACGCTTCGCAGGGAATTGCCTCGTGCTTTGCAGGGGGTTTTCCCTCTGGAAGCAGCAGCCTTGTCTCCACAATTTGAGATATGGCCTCACCTTCCTTAGGTGGGATTGTAATTTGGGTCCTTCCTTAGAAATACTGATTTAAAATGGTGGGATTCCATGTGGGTTTTCTTCTATATGTTGCCAGCAGCTGCCTTCTTTCTGCAGGAATATCTAGAGCCGCTGCTTTGGAATGTATGTTTGGGCTTGGCAACGGAGTCACTGCTTGTGAAGCATCCACAGCTGCCGTTCCTTTGATATGTTGCAGAAGTGCTCATAGCTAGATCCTCCGTTAGGGCTTGGAAATGGAGAAACGGGTTGCTGCTTTGGAAGTGCCCGCTACCGCCATTCTCTCTATGAGTTTCAGCCGTTCCTTCTATGAGTTACAGGAGTGGCCGGAGCTGTTACTTTGTAAGCGCCCACTACCGCTGTTCTCTCTATGAGTTTCAGCCATTCCCTCTATGAGTTACAGGAGTGGCCAGAGCAGAGGTGGGTTCCTGTTGGAGCTGCCCAGTACATAGCTCCAGTAGGGAGTGGCGGATTTTGCAACTGCTCTGGAGACCTCTCTGCCGGTCCACCCAGCACGTCGCCATCTTTTTTCGGTGATTTTCGTCGATTTTCAGGCGGTTTTGCTTCTGCGCATGCGTGGAAGCAAAATAGTGCTGAAATCTCCTGAGGGGATGCGCGCGCATGAGATTTTGGTGAGATTTTGCCTCCTACATGCGCAGAAGCAAAATTGTGCTGAAATCGCGCACACGCGCGCATCCCCTCATGAGATTTTGGCGCGATTTTGCTTCCGCGCATGCGCAGAAGCAAAATTGTGCAAGGGGGCGCACGCACGTAATGTGCGCACACACCCCTGAAGCGTGGAGATGCGCACGCATGGCTCCAGCAGCGAGGTAAGTGAGCAACCCGCCTCTGGGCCAGAGCTGTTACTTTGTAGCATGCGGAGCCTCACTTCATAGCCCTCTCTAAGCAGTTTGCAGAGTGAATGCATCACATGTAACATCTTAATGTATTCCCCTCACGCAATCTTGGGTTTTTTTTATGTTTCATTGCTTTTATCTGGTTCCGAAAATGTTTTATTGTGGGTTTATTGTATGCTACACGGAATCATGATATGGGTGGCCATGTAAATTTGATAAATAATGAAAGAAATAATTTTATGTAAACAAAGAAAAAATTAACATTAAATCCTTTAATGTTAATGATCAATTCTAAATGAATTCAAGCAGAGAAATTCAGTTTTTATCCATCCTTGCAAGTATTTAGTTTCTAAAAGTGAGAGGTTGGAGCAATATATTTCCTAGATTTTGTAACAATTTTAAACAATGATTGACTGCTATATGGATATGGATGGATCTAAGACTCTTTTGTTGAAAGTCACTCACCTTCTTGAGTAGAGATGGTCCCCTCTGGACAAGGAACACAGTCATAGCAGCAAACTGGCTCTCCTTCCCGGGCCCTCTTGACAAATCCAGAACGACAATTTTCCACACATTTGGACTGAGGCAGAGACTAAGAAGAAGAACAAGAGATGCCAAAGAAAATATGTTAAGACCCACCATCCATGGAAAATGGAGGTTGACATGAACATTAGCCAAGTAGACTCTGGGCTTCACTTAGGTAAATATAAAATCTCTAACTACGTAGTTCTAAATAGTTGTAGGAGATACTCCCACTGGCGAATTTTTCATTCAGTTCTTGCCTTCTGCTTCTTGCAAATCACATTACAATGTGGTTCATTTCTATTTAATTACCGTATTTTTCAGAGTATAAGATGCACCTTTTTCCTCCCTAAAAGGGGCTGAAAATTTGGGTGTATCTTATACTTCGAATGTAGCTTTTTCGAAGCTTTTTTTCCAGCCCTAATGAGGTGCTAACGATCTTCCCATCTTCCTATTCCCTCCGAAGAAGGTTTTTTCCAGCCCTAAGTCTTTGCAGGCTTGTTTTCATTCCTACTCCCTCTGAAAAAGCGGTGCTTTTCAGCCCTAACGAGGTACTAACGATCTTCCCATCTTCCTATTCCCTCCGAAGAAGGTTTTTTCCTGCCCTAAGTCTTTGCAGGCTTGCTTTCATTCCTACTCCCTCTGAAAAAGGCTTTTTCAGCCCTAACCAGAGGATAAAATAATGTGCTGAAGGTGAACATACTAAGGACGCTAGCCAGATGAATACCTGGTAGATAGATTTTTTTTCCCTATTTTCCTCCCCCAAAACTTATACTCCTGTGCATCTTATACTCTGAAAAATACAGTAAGTCTGGATGGAAGGAATTGACAAAAGATGTAAGCATTAAGTGACAACCAGTTGATTCCTCCTCATGGTTGTGTTAACACACATTCCTCCATTCTTCACATATCCATGAATTTCAAGTTTGGCGATCTAGTCATATGCAGTTTTAGAAAGAGAGGCATGAGTAACTCTGGCAAAGTCCTGGCTGCTTAACAATGTCACAGACCCTGGTCCTACCCTTTCAGAGGACAATATCCCTAATCTGACAACAGGAATCCTGATTCGAAATCTCATTTTGCATTGGGACCCACAGGATGTCAATCCAGACCTGATTGAATTTTATTGGATCCATCCAAACCTGAAATTGGGCACAGGTGAACAGAATTGTCTTTTTCTTTGCAAACTGCAGACAAGTAACAGGTGAAGGACGCCTACTGAATCCTCCCAAGCTGTCTACAGAAACTATCAGGGTTCGACTCCCCAAGATCAAGTCTCAAGGTTGAACCAATTTGAAATGGGTCCTAAGGCTCTGGGGGGGGGAGAAATAAGCTACCTTGTTGAGCAACTTCAGCTTTGACAGGGCATCTTGGCTGATATCGAGTGTCTGTCTTTCAAACGTCCCCATTTGTTCTTTGGTGTAATCATCCTTGGGGAGAATCACTAAGGTCATGATTTTGAAATCTGCTGCTATTTCCCCATTTTTATCCAAGTACACTTTCCGCTGGGAAAAATTACAAAATCCATTCTTCTCCAGGAAGGGGTGGAACTAGAATCAAAACATTGAGGAATTTTAAAACCTGAGACCTTAGATTATTATTCCATATGACCGTTTCATATTTGAATCATTCTTCTAAAATAATCTTGCAAATATGCTTAGTTGGGAGAGCAAGTGTCACCCATATCTTCGTCAATTAAAAAAAAACAGTTCAGCAAAATTTGTCAATCATATATTGACAAAATAAATAATTGAAAAAATTGTTGATTAGAGGGAAAGTTGGAGAGCAGGACACAAATAAATTGAACAATTGAACAATTTGTCTTTCCTATTTTTCCTATTATTTACTTTTGTATTTTCTTTGTATGTTACATTATAAACTAATAAAATTGTTATTAACATAGAAACAAGAATGTGTAAGAGCCGTGGTGGTGCAGTGGTTAGAATGCAGTATTGAAGGCTAATTCCACAGATAGCTGACTGCTATCTTATTTTTAGCAACTAGGACTTGACAAACTATGGTATCTATAGATAATGTTCATGATTGTGCAGAGCGACCCCTGAGTTATCAGGGACATGCACCAGGGGCGGGTTCCTAATTTTTTTACTACCACTCTGTGGGTGTGGCTTATTTTGTGGGTGTGGCTTGCCGGCCATGTGACCGGGTGTGCGTGACTTCTCGGACTGCTGAACGGAGGGGAACTGAGATAGGTTCTGCCACCCATTCCCCCTCCCCTCAGCAGCTCGAGAAGCCTCAAACGTGCAAAAATGCCTAGGATCATCACCGCGTGTTCGTGGCTTCTCGGACTGCTGAAGGGAGGGGAATGGAGATAGCACCTGCCGCCCGTTCTTTCAGCATCTCACATGCTCCCTCAGCCATCCTCCCCTGCTTGGACTCATTGTGGGGTAGGAAGGCAGCGCATGCGCAGTACCGGAAGTTCGGCTTCTGAGCATGTGCAGAAGAAAAATGTAAAAGAAAATATTTTTAAAATGACGGCGCCCAGGCACCGGCAACCGACCGCACCGGTACTGTGACATCACCAGCGGGCCGCTACTGGTGCTATAGAGTGGACCACACCTGTAGGAACTCACCACTGACATGCACATAGAAACGGGGTATTTCAGCTTGATAACCAGTGGATAGGAGTAATGATCCAGTCACAAACAGATTCGTTAAAATGTATAAAATAGTTTACTTTTAGATAAATAGCACAGTCCAATTAAACAGTCCAGGTCATACACGTTCAGTCAGTCAATATCAAGAAGTACAATAATCTTCTTACCAGTCTGTCTTTGTCTTAAACATCAAACAAAGATATTACAGCTTACAAACACTTTGATACTATCAAAGAATAACAGAGCTTCACACAGAGCTCACTATCAGACACAAAGTCAATCACGAATGAATCAGCAGAGAGAACAAACCTGAGCACTCGCTCCCTCTTATGGCAATCTTGAAACACTACAGCCAATCAGAATACTGAAATACATTTAAAGTTGCAGTACTTAAATACAGACAAACATAGATTGGTGGCTTGTTTATATATTAACAACCCAACCGTTTGGATATAGTCCTAACAGATACCATTTATGCATTTCTCTCTGCCAGGAAATCATAAATATTTTTCTGGAAGTTTGGTAGTTTTTAAAAAGAGTTGAACATAGCTTTGCCTACAAGTTGGTATAAATTTTGAATCACCAAATCATGGTTTAGATAGGGAGTTTTAACATAGACCCTTCATTAAGGTATCATTCCTACTTTTTGCCCATATTATTATACATGTATACTAGTCATTGAATAGAATGAATTAGTAGCAATAGTAGTTATTTTAATGATTTGATGCTTATTGTATAATTAATTTGATGAAAATGTTATTAATGATGCACTGGAAGAAGGATGAGGGATACCAAACTTCATAAGATATGAAGATAAGATATCTTCATAAGATAAAACAATCTCAAAATAGTAATTGGTTGCAAACCAATTCATGGAAACCACATAAATGCATCCATAAGAATTTCAGAAAGACAATGTTTGGCTTTGGGGAGATTCTAACTCAAGTAACAGTTCTCGTAGAAATCACGCTTGGAGAAGAGATTGTAAAAGATATGGATCAGGTTTAGGGAAGGGCAATGAGGCCAATGAAGAGATCAAAGAACCTGCTTTTAGCCTAGAGGAAAGACAACCAGAAGAACCATCTTCGTCTATGAAAGCTGAAAACCAGAAATAGTCTGAGAGCACCTTTTCCAATGAACAAAACATTTTCTTTTTTAAAAAAAAAGTTTTTTTCAACAAACATTACATCATCAATCCATCAGTGTGTCATCTGGGTACAAAATTTTTGTGTCAACATTTTTACATTTATCTCCATTTTCTTAATCTTTATACAGCTCTATTTTTACAGTTCAATTTAACTTATCTTCTATCAAAACATTTTCCTACTTGCTTTATTTAATTTCATATCTCCTTTAATCTATAATCATTCTCTATCCAATGATAAAAACACTCCCATATCTTGTAGTACTCTGATTCCTCTTTTCCTTTAATTGCCATTGTTAGTCTGTTCATTTCTGCACATTCTAATATTTTCTTAATTACCTCTCCCTTTGTAGGGATTTTTCCCACTTTCCAATTTTGCGCAAATACAATTCTTGCTGCAGTTATTACATGAATAATTAAATATACATTTTCTTTACTATATTTCTCTGACAAAATACCCAACAAAAACAGCTCTGGCTTCAAATCAATATGTTGCTGTGTCATCTTTTCTAACCACATTCGAATTTGTGTCCAATAATTTCTCGCTTCTACACATGTCCACCACATATGATCCCGGTGTCTGGTGGCATTTCCAACATTTAATTGATTTACAATTAAATGAACTAAATATTTTCATTGGAGAAGGGAAGATACAACACTCTTCCAATAGCTGAAAGAAGGTGTACAGAAACTTACGATATTTTCTCTGGTATTCCAGAGTGTCAGAAATGGGGAAATGACCTTAGTCACAAGAGAGAAGATTCTGGCTAAATGAGAAGAAAAACAGCCTAAAAGGAGGCACAGTTTTAGAAGTTCTGTCTCCACTTCACTGATTGTCTTAATCAGGGGTGGGTTGCTCTCTTACCTCGCTACCGGAGCTCTGCGCGCACATTGCCACGTTTGGTGCGTGCACTCACTATGCGGCGTGCCCCCTCGCTAAGGGCGCACACCCCTCGCACGGAAGCAAAATCTCAGCGAAATCTCACGAGGGGACGCACGCGTGTCCGCGATTTTGCTGAGATTTTGCTTCCACATATGAGCAGAAGCAAAATCGCGCCGAAATTGCGCGTGCACGTCCCCTCACGAGATTTTGCTTCCACGCATGCGCGGAAGCAAAAAAGCCCAAAAATACAGTACCGGAGCTGCCGCGCTCAAATAGCACCATCTGCTGGCCGCTACTGGTACTGTAGAGTGGGCGGCACCAGTAGGAACCCACCACTGGTCTTAATGCTAAGAACAAGCAACCATCAGTCAAAGTTTTAACTCAGATTCCTGCAGAGAGGAAGAGCTGGGCTAGTTGACCTCAGGATCTCCTTCCAATTTATGAATGTAAAATTCTATTATGCTAATCACAAACCGATGCATACAGGAATCTATGTAAGTGCATTTTAATATTGGAAATGTTTATATATAAAATATATGTGTTGTTGGTATCCCATGAGTGATTAGATTGGCCAAACCTACTGGTCTTTTGTAGCACAAAGGGTTGAAATTGTTCCCCTCCTCCTTTGCATTTCTTCTCCAAAGGAACTAAGTTTCATGGATTCTTGTTAGGACTCCTTACCTCCCATGGCTGCAATCTTAGAGCCCCCAAACTCTTTTCACTCTCCTTCCTTTTCCTCCTGGTTTTGGAGGAATATGCAGCATTCAAAGCATAGGTCAAAGTCTTAATAACACTGTGAATATAGTGGCGATTTTTAATCTGGATCCTGTTCTTTTTCTTCTGGCTCTCCATTGGTGCTTTCTGGGTGCACCTTTTCTTGCTTTTGACAGAAAAGATGTTCTTGGAAAAAGAACAGCGAAAAGACTGATCTTCAAACTCAGGGTCCACAAACAAAAATGGTACAAATGTATGATAATTTAGCCATTGTTTCAACAGAAAAGCGAATGTCCAAATACTATGGACGTATTTGTAAAGCATGTGTTTTTTGCTGTTGTATGCTCCCAAGCCTGTCATGATCCACACTTTCCCTTCAACGGGTCTTGGCAAACCTTCAAATGTTAAATGGAAAGGAAAAAGTATTTCCCAAATGGAAGCATATTCCAAGAAGTGAACCAAAACATTGACTTGTCTCCATTTGGAGAAGGCATGCCTGAAGTAAGCTGCGTTGATGGTCATTGAGAATTGCTGCGATATAACAACACAGATTCCATTCCTCATAAGCAAAGGAACAAAAGTCCTCATGAAATTCACTCCATTCTCTGTGTTTGAAGTAAAGAGGCCAATTAAGATCCATCTGAAATGGAGGAGCAGTTGCACAATTCCTGGATACTGGATCCCTTCTTTTGTGGACATCCGGTAGAAGAAGGGGAATTGACTTTTGTCACTCAGAGCCTCTGAAACAATCCTCCAACTGATCTGAAAAAGCAATCAAGAATGCTCTGTTATTCTTGGGATCGTGTGTGTGTGTGTGTGTGTGTGTGTGTGTGTGTGTGTGTGTGTGTGTGTGTGTGTGTGTGTGTGTGTGTGTGTGTGTGTGTGTGTGTGTGAGTTCCAGTATAACTGTGCAACACCTCAAGCAATTTCAACCAAACTTGGTACACAGATACTGTGGGGGTAAGACACCCCTAGTACCCCTCGGTGTGTGTGTGTGTGTGTGTGTGTGTGTGTGTGTGTGTGTGTCTGTGTCTGTCTGTCTGTCTGGAATGCCTGGGCTGCTGAAATGAAAAGGAATGAATTATATCTATAGTGTCAAATCACAGTACTTTAGACAGTGATACTGTACATTTTTTATTCAAGTTCTGTTAAGATACAGCCTGTTGTGCCTTAAAATGGCTTCTACTGTACAGCACAGTGGAGTTGCCATGGTAACAGATTCACAGTACTCCACAAGGGGGCTCCTTCTGGTAAGGGGGATTGGTTCTTTTTTAAAAAACCAAACAAAAAAATAAAAATAAACCACCTAGGCCCTCAGCTTCAAGCAATGAGGGCAAGTTGTCGGATGAGGTGCCTGCTATTGCAGATAATCACCTCAAAGGCTGTTTCCTATTGTCTAATACAGGATTGGGATAAATAAATACCCGGGCAACGCCGGGTTATCAGCTAGTATTTTAATAAATCCAACTTGGTTCTCATGAACATATTAGAATAGTTCATTGTTGATTAGTCATTAGCTTTATATATGTAAATATCTCAGCTGGGATATTTATTGAATAGTTCAGTTGGAATATCTCTCTGGGACCTTCAATCTTTTGTGATAAGTGTTAAGGAGTTATTGTGCTGTTAAGCACATACACAGCAAAATGTGTTGTAGTGATGGTGTTGCAGTTTGATATGAATGCTATTCAGTCAATAAACAGAATATCTTTAGTATGTACAAAATAGTTTTACTTGAATAGTAGGAAAGTTAAATAGGAAGTCCAAGTCATACACAGTTATTCAGTCAATGCGAAGTTTCTTCTTGCCTATCTTTGTTTTAACTCACAAACAAAGATTACAGCTATCACTCACTTCTATACTATCACAGATAGTTAATCTTCTCTTCACAGCAATTCCACACAGTCATAAAGTAATCTACTCATCAGTAAAGCAGCAGAGAGTCTTCAATCCGGAACACACCGTCAAACACCACTCAATACACCAAACCATAAACCACCAACCACAAATCACACTGAGCATGCTCTCTCGCTTACTTATATAGTAATCATCCACAATGCATTTAAAGCAATATACACATAACATTGATTTGTGGCTTAATCATATATTAACACACCCAATTGCTTGAACAAGGTTCTAACATTAAGTTTCAGCAAATTAGGGTAAAAATAGTTGATATGTTGGCTAATGTAATTTTTTCAACAAACTGGTTATTTAATGCTATTGGTCACTATGCATCCATACATATGTTTTTACTAAAAGTCCTTAAGATAATCCATTTCATAACGTTGTTAATTAATACTAGTGGTCCCTACAAATCCATAAGACATAAATATTGTCTCAACTGTAGTTAAATTAATCCACTGGGTTTCTTTTCATGAATATGGGATTTATTCACCATTGAAAATATTTTGGTTGAGTTCCTGCACAAAATGATGAGTTTTCCATCACTGCTGCATCTTTCTTTTTATAGATGTCCCTTTGACTGGACACAGAGGCTCTCCTACGTTCACATATGTACAGAAAAAGCTCTCAAACAATGGAGATGGTATCATGACAAGATATGTCTGCTTTGATCCTTGCCTATTCCCCACTATGATCTCAATTCCTGGTCATGACACTTTCAATGGGCAAAGGAGCTCTTCAATTCCATAGAGAAGATATGGTTGGACGTATCACTAATTAATCACCATCCCCAGTTCATTTTACAATTACAAATCACACACACAAACCTGTGGGATTTTGTAGGGGCCTACTAATGTTGACATCTGGATTGAGCTGTCCCAGTCAGCTCCATCAATAAGGGCCAAAATATTGTCCGTCCTTCCACAACTGTAGTTGGGAACATTGGCTTCTCCAGTAGAGAGTATTCTCAGCAATGCATCTGAAGTGCCAAGGGTGTTCAAATAGTTATCATGAATGTTGTAGCCAAGTGTGAGATTGTGCAGGAAATGGGGATTCTTGTTGACCCCTTGAATGGTGAAAATGATGCGTAGGATTTCTGAATGATCGCTAGAACCCCTGCGTTTAAAAATGTACATTTTATCATTATCATCTTCTTCATCGTCATCAAAGAAACAACAAAATACTTTTTTTAAAATTTCATCCTCTTTTTTTAACATTTCATCCTTCACAAGACTATTGAATCTTGTGGAAACACTGATCCAAAACCAAAGGTGAATGGCAGTCACCCATCACTATATAATTTTCATTTATTTTATTTTTATTTTATTTAAATAGATTTGTATGCCGCCCAACTCCCAGGGGACTCTGGGCGGCTCACACCATGTCAAATCCATTTATCAATATAAAAATCATAACAGTTAAAAACTACAAAAGTTACAAAAAAACATCTAGCATTCATAACCAGGGGGAGACCCATATATAGTCTGATTGGTCTCACTTTCACCCCGCCTGCCGGAAGAGCCAAGTTTTTATTGCTTTACGGAAGGCCAGCAGGGTGGGGATAGTCCTGATCTCTGGAGGGAGTTGGTTCCACAGGGAGGGGGCTCCCACAGAGAAGGCTCTCCCCTTCGGCCCCACCAACCGGCATTGCTTGGTCGATGGGACCTGGAGGAGACCAACTCTGTGGGCCCTAACCGGTCGTAGGGAGGTATGCGGCAGGATGCGGTCCCGAAGGTAACCTGGCCCTGAGCCATGTAGGGCTTTAAAGATCAAAACCATTGAGTTGAAAAGATGGGATTTAGGTAGTTTTCACCAGGGTGAAGAATCATAAATAAACCATTATTTGTAGCAGTCTACATTTTCATCTGCCCAATAACTGGGATTTTAAAGATCCAATCATAAAAATAGAAGAATAAAAAGAAGAGGGTGTTTCAAAAGGGATCCAGAAAAGCAATTAAAAACCATGTTATCTTATATTCCTATAAATATTAAGAATTGAATATCAATGAGCACTTATAAATCTATGGAAATGGGCTAATCTGGCAATCTGTTTTAAGCTTCCTAGAGATTGGCTGGGACAGCAGCAATAT